>JAMFTS010004930.1:0-105777 GCA_028095005.1 Rhynchospora pubera
AATCCATTCTCTTCTCTCGACAATTACACTTATCTTAACCCTAGTTATAGTAGCTATGACAGGATTGTCAGTGATGATGATGTGGTGGGTCTGCAACGGGTGCGTGAGCAAGAGGGGTATACCAGAATTAGAAGAGGATATAAATTCTGTTGAACTGGAATCAGCTGAAGAATCAGATGATGAAGAAGAAGATACCATAGAAAATGAAACTGAAAGGGAGTCTGATCCCGAAATTAATAATCAGGAATTGGGTTTCAGACCAAAAGCTGCTAACATGAGTACTGCTTCTCATAACATAAGGCAAGATATGAAGGGGTTTCAGGACATAGGCATGGATAGTGTAGAGGTGGTATCCGATGCTCTCAGAGGGGTTGATGTGGAATTAAAGAGAGAGGAGAGAGAGAAGAAGAATTTGGTGAGAGACAGTAAAAAGGATGCAGAAGAAAGCAAACCAGGATTTACAGTTTACATGAACAGGAGACCTTTATGTTTGGCAGAAGTGATGAGAGAGATCCAATTGCAATTCCAGAGAGCTTCTGATGCGGCCCATGAGATAACTGGTTTATTGGAGGCCGGTCAGGTTCAATCCAATCAACTGTCTTCTACTCCAAGTGATCTTGCTGGTATGTCTTTTGTTTCATTTTTTTTTTTTTTTTTGGATTTTTACTGCCCTGTATGTGTACTAGCCACCAGGAATGATGAAAAATATTTTCTGGAACCAAAACCAATAACAAGGTGAACAACTTGGAGTGGCATTTTGCTTGTTAGGTGTAAAATATGGTAACTGTAGGGTATAGCAAACCTTAGTCCTGTGCCAGTTTGGTAACCTAACGTTAATTAAAATGCCTGTATCTGAGATTGCTCTCTTGTTTGTTATTATTGGACTTCAATTAATATAAGGTTTGGTTTTAATTTTATATATTTGAAGCTAAACTTTTAAATCCGGTAGCTTTGCTTCGGTCCGGTTCATCCCGTTCATCTTCTTCCCGGTTCATTCTGGGTTCAACCGGCTCCAGAGAGGACATGTTTGATACAAGCAGCTGCTTCTCTGATGACTCGTCAGTGGTATCCACAAGCCATCGATCAACATTGGATAGGTTATATGTATGGGAGAAGAAATTATATCATGAAGTCAAGGTATATATTTAAGTGTTCATGTAGTCTGTATGATAGAATCTGGATCATCTTTTTGTTACATTGATGTATGCAGTGAGTAATGTGGTATCGTGTTTTTGTGCTTAGACAGGAGAGAAAATAAAAGTAGAGTACGAGAAGAAGCTGCACCAGTTAAGAAGCCAAGATGTAACAGGAGAAGAACCATCGTCAGTTGATAGGACAAGAACCGCACTGCAAAATCTACACACAAGGCTAAAAGTGTCATTTCACTCGGTTCAATCCATATCGAGACGTATTGAAACACTTAGAGATGAAGAGCTGTACCCTCAGTTGATGGATTTGTTGCAAGGGTATGTTTGCTGTTGCTGTTCTCCTTCCTTTAAGATTGGTTTATTGGTACCATAAGGACCAAGTACAAGTTTGGTATAAAGGCAAATGCTATTTCCATATGAAAACAATGAATAAGGACCAAGTACCAATTTGGTATAAAGGCAAATGCCATTTCCATATGAAAACAATGAATAAGAATGTGAATCATTTTGGCACTGGCTGGCACATACCAGTTCTGAGGTCCGAGAAAGGCTTCCATGATTTATATTTGAGTTTGTTTGGTACAGAATAGAGAGGATGTGGCGAGCCATGGCAGAGTGCCATCGAATCCAAAAAGCGCGCAATAGATGAGGCAAAGCCCCTGATATTTTGCTCTGGCAACTCATTCTTTGCTGCCTCATCGACCCTGAACCCTGCCATGTCAGTCCCGCCTCATGTGGGTCCTGCGGCAGCTGCCCTGGAGGCAGAGCTGAGGACCTGGAGCCGGTCATTTGCGGCCTGGGTCTGTGCGCAGCGGGCCTATGCCGTGGCGATGTTGGGATGGGCACAGCGGTGTTGCGGGGGCTCGGCAGGATGAAAGTGGGGAACAGATGGCAGGATGCGATGAGGATGCGGGAAGGATGTTCAGGGCATGCTGGAGGTGGGCACGAGGGATGGATGGGATGAGCGGGGGAGCGCAGGTGATGGACGGCCTGGACTTCTTCGCGGCGGGGTATCGGGTCGGTGTGCACGGGGCTGGCGGCACAAGAGGGGGAGGGAGGAGAGGAGGGGGGTGGTGCAGATGGCTGGACGGGTGGTGTTTGCAGGATTGTCGGTGGCTGTGAGTGCGCTGGCCGACTATGCGGGGGGAGTCGGGGGGAGAGGTATGGGGTGGTGGTGAGGAGGTGCAAGGACGAGAGGGAGGGCCAGAGTCGTCAGTCACCGTCACCGGGGACAGGGATAAAAACAAACTAACTGTAAATAGTCGTTGTTGCCATGCATGCTCTGTACTCTGTACTTCTGTAGTTGTTGTTGTCTGCCGCGCGGCACACCCGCACTTCTTATACGACCCGTCCGATCTGATCTGAACGGTTCAGTTTTTTCAAGTTTATCAATCTGATATTTTCTAGGGACCGTTGAGACTAGATCAGACAGTCAGGATGAAAAATGGTGCCAGCAACGCGCGGCAGAGGATGTGAGTTCGTTATTGTTGGCTCTCAAATCGCCTCTCTACCTTTCTCTTATTTATTTTTTATATTTTCGGTAAGGGGGTTCAATTATAATTATTGTAATTGTTGTATAATTAAATTAATATTATCATTAATTGTTATTTCATTACTACTATGACGATTGACGAGTAACAATGATGGCATTCATGGAGTATTGGTGCGGTGGCCTCAAGCCCTCAACCCACAACAATTAATGAGAATTACTTACATCAATCAGAGAGCTGTCGCTCTAATCTTCATTCTCACCCTCACCCTCACCCCCGCGATTTTAATCACCTTCCTTTCGATCCCTTTGCTCCCTCTCATTTAAACAGATCGCCTCCTCTCACGCGCCTCCCTTTCCGCCTCCTTCTCCTCCGCGCCTCCCCTCACGCCTCCATCTCCTCCGCGTCTCCTCTCACACGCCTCCCTTCACGCCTCCCTCTCCTCCGCTCCTCCCCTCACGCGGCCTCCTCTCCGTCACCATTGAGATATCTCCTATCTCCTCTCTTCCTCTTCATCTCTCCCTATCTCACCATCCCTTCTCTGGATGAGAAGAGAAAAGATCTGGTTCTCTTACTATATATACGGGAGTAAATAAAAAAGTACAGGGAAGTAACCTAAAATAATATGAGGGAGTAAGTAATAAATCTTTGTGTACTTTTTATTAGGGACTAATTAAACACTATGAGGGAAGAAAATAAAAAAGTACTTGGGAGTAACTAAATGACTATAAGGAAGTAAAATAATGAGTATAAGAGAGTATCTAATACATATAAGGAGTAAATAATATTCAAATCTAATTCTCCTATTATTTTGGAGTAACTACATAACTATTATGGAGTAAATAATGAGTATAACGGAGTAAATAATATTCAGATCTGATTCTGCTATTGTTTGGAAGTAACTAAATGACTATAAGGGAGTATCTAATACATGTAAGGGAGTAAATAAAAAAGTACAAGGAAGTAACTAAAAATAATACGAGGGAGCAAGTAATAAATCTTTGTATACTTTTTATTAGGAAGTAATTAAACACTATGAGGGGAGAAAAAGAAAGTAAAATAATGAGTATAAGGGAGTAAATAATATTCAAATCTAATTCTACTATTGTTTGGGAGTAACTAAATAACTATCAGGGAGTAAATAATGAGTATAACGGAGGTAAATAATATTCAGATCTGATTCTGATATTGTTTGGAAGTAACTAAATGACTATAAAGGAGTATCTAATACATGTAAGGGAGTAAATAATATTCAGATTCAATTACATGTAAGGGAGTAAATTATTAAGTATAAGGGAGTAACTAAATAATGCGAATGGAGTAACTAATACAAGATCAAATATGTATAGACAGAGGCGCTAGGGTAGGGAGGCGTTAGGGGACAGAGGTGTTAGGAAAAGGTGCGCGGCTGGAGAGAGACGCGAGGAGAGGAAGCGCGAGGGGACAGAGAAGCGAGAGGGGAGGGGTGCGCTAGTAGCGCGACGGGACAGAGAGGCGAGGTGCAGGAGGCGTGAGGTGCGAGGGACGCGAGATGCAGAGGCGCGCGAGAACAGAGAAAGGGTGAGTGGAAGGGAGGCGCGTGGGAACACAGGGGAGGTGAGCGGAAGGGAGGCGCGTGGGAGCGCTAGCGTGATTTCTATTTTCGGAAGCGCGTCTCTTTTCATTTTTAGACTTGATTGCTGAAAATTTTGATTGCACTTATTAGCTCCAACAATTAATTATGGTGTGGACAGAGATCAGTGGGTGCGGTACTGCGGTGGGCTGTGGCTTTCAAACAGAGAAAGTGGAAAGAAGAGGGATTTCGTTACGGGCTGGTTTAGGTCTTTGGACTGGGCACGGGCATTGTTTTGGATCGACATAAGAAGTTACTATACAACATCATCTCTTTTAGTATTTAGAGCATTCACTGGACTCATTCATTCGAAATAGGGACAATTTAATTTATTTAAAAAATTATATTTAAATAATTTTTTTTCTTCTCTCCCGTCTCTAAACAATTGTATCTCACCTCTTTTTTTTCAAAATTTAGGGTTTTTTGAACTCTCCGAACCTCGCTGACTCCAGATCGCCTCCGCTTCTCCTCTCGCATCGCATCGCGTCTCTTCTCGACTTTGCCATCAGAGCAGCAAAGAAACTAATCCAATTTACGAGTTCTGACATGATTGGTTTTACGAGTTCTGACATGTCACCTTCCAAGACAGAAGGTACTTTTGGCAATTCTCATTTTTTTTTCTTTTTATAATTTTCACGAAAATGTCAGTAAACCTTTCAAATCTATAATTGAATTTTCCATGACCCCCTCCCACCAGGTGTCAAACCCTGATGTGCACTTCTATGCCGGCGAGTAGGTTTTTGATAGCAAATTTGATTGTTAGTTAGTTTAATTGATTTAGAAGAAACAGATTAAATTCTTAAAAATTATTTTTTAAATCAGAATGTGAAAATCACCATTTGAAACTATCTATGCAATTGCACAAATGATGTATTAGATAGTGCAAATGTTAAGTTAAATAACATAAGGGATCATCTTATGTTCTATTGTCAGAAATTATATATGCAATTACACAAAGGATGTATTAGATACTGCAATCATTAAGTTAAATGACATAAGGAATCATCTTATGTTCCATTGTCAGAAACTGTTTCTGCATAAAGTTGCTTGAAATGATTATTTAATATTAAATTGTACTTGTCAATTGTTCAGTTAGTTGCTTTATATGTTATATTACATGCATCTAGGGATTAGATTATAATATGGGAAAAATTTTTCTGTGCCACCCCGAAGTTGCGAAATTCAGATTTTGCCACCCCAAAGTCGAACCTTCTGATTTTGCCACCCTAAAACCCGACTTTCTTTTGTAAATGCCCTTTTCGCCCTTTAATCAATATTTTGAATTAAAAAAAATAAAAACCCAAAATGCATGACGATTTTACCCTCGAACCAGTTATAACCCAGTCGAACCCAGTTGAGTCGAAGTGAACCCAATCTCGTCTCTTATTCTCTTCGATTAGACGAACCCTAGAAAGCTTGAAAACCCAATTTTTGTCTTCTTGCCGTAAAACCCTAGATGTCGCCTTCCTCCACTTCTTCGTCTTTCTAATCTCAGACTTTTCCACCATTCCGTCGCTCCTCCGTCTCCTTACCAACCGCTGCCATGCATCGTCATCGGAGCAGATCAGATTCCGTGTCGCATTCAGCGGGTCTTCGAGCGTAGGGCCCGCAAGTCAAAGAGAAGGTTTGTCGCTCGTGCCATGCCCGTCATGTTGTCTTTCAGTGAGAAAGTTCGTTAGCAGAACTAAAGATAATCCAGATTCCTAGTTTCGAGATGTCTACTCTTGTCATTTAGTTCCTTCATTACACTTGGCACGATCTTTCCATTTAATTTTCTCCCTACTAGCCTTCGTCTATGAAATGTCACCATAATTTGTCTCCTAATCTGATTAAGCATCTCAATGACATGCAAATCTTTCAGACCTTTTATCCAATTATTAAAAGATTCTGATATGTTGTTCGTCACATAATCCACCTTCGA
The DNA here is from genome assembly GCA_028095005.1 of Rhynchospora pubera. Taxonomy (NCBI): domain Eukaryota; kingdom Viridiplantae; phylum Streptophyta; class Magnoliopsida; order Poales; family Cyperaceae; genus Rhynchospora; species Rhynchospora pubera. Next base: position 6,172 of record JAMFTS010004930.1, read on the forward strand.
GGCCTCGGAGAACTTGCTTCTACACCAAAGAGAATGTTTATCCAAATACTTCATTGCGGCAAGTGATGCTTTTCGCATCTCTCTCAAATGTTTCTCACATTGCTCAATGGTGTAAGCATTGCCAGCCGGCTTGAAATTATTATCAAATGGTTTTGCCATGAAATTTCTTTTTGAAATTATCACCCAAATGTCGAAGACATGTTCTGTGCTCGGCGTCAGGAAATATAGTTGCAATAGCGTTGTATAATCCCTTACATGCATCAGAAGATATAACCAAACCCGGTGGATTTCCAATGGCTTTCCTTAATTCAGTCATGAACCAAGTCCAGTTTTCAATTGTCCTCCAAATCAAAACACGCCGTATGCAACTGGGTACAACCATGGAAAGCCATCTACAGCACAAGCAGTAGCCAACTGCCCTGTATATTTCCCTGTTTTGATAAGAAAATTAAGCCAACAATTAAATTCAGCGATGTCACAGGTAGTTCAAAGGAACTTCTAAGTCACAGGTAGTTCAAAGGAACTTCTAAGTCACAGGTAGTGTTGTCTATTAATAAATCATTAATGGTCAGTTCATTCTCAAAGAAAATTATTGTTATCAAAATGAGTTGAATTAGTGTTGTCTATTAAATTAGCAATGAAATCAGCAATTAAATTACATGTCAAATGAGTTGAATCCACTGCCAAATATGGTCTACAACCATTTAGAAATCCATCTATGCATGGTTTTAATGCCACTATCATCTTGCTAAATCGCATCTTCTTGCCGACCCTTTCACATTCTACATCGACAATGCTGCCAGGACATTTACTTTCCAACTCTGCCTTGAAGTTGTAAGCCAATTTGAAGCTATCCTCCCATGACCCTTGGAGCCCATCAAGAGCGGCAGTCCTTCCTGCCCAAGCCTTACCATAACTCAATTTGACATGAAATTTCTCTGTTAGTCTATTTTGCACTGCCTTCGCTCCAGCCGATGGATTTAACCTTAAGAAATTGGCAGCCCTCTCCGATACCCAAGACTTTGAAACCATAGTCCCCTTAGTCCTACCTATGGATGGACAAATATGTTCATGTGGCAAGACTGCTATCTACATAAGAGAAAAGGTTCTGTTAGTTATCATATCAAAAAGTTTAGACTCCAAGTATAGGAAACAAATTTACCTTGAAGGTTCTATTATCATCTCGGATTCTATAAGCTCGAATCCTCCAAGGACAACCTTTATAAGCACATTTTGCCATGAATCGTTTCTTGTCTGACTTCAATGTGGTATATTCAAAATCAGTTTTGATAGCAAAGTGCCTTAATGCTTTTCTAAAGGCATCCACATCAGGAAATAATGCATTGAGCTCTATCCTTGGATTATCAGGATTGTATATGACGCTATGTTCAATCTCTGGAAGAATAGTTGGTTCCAAATCGATTTCCACTTCTACATGTAGAGGAGCAATTACATCTAGAGGAATTACATCATCCACATCATCGAGATACCTATTCTCACCATCATGTTCCACATATGGCTCATACTCAAGCTCCTCATGGTCGACATTAGTACTAGAAGTATTGCATCCTTCAAAGATTTTTCCTTGACTCAAACTACCACAAGCCACACTAGGTGATGGTTCATTGTCAATGCAATTTGTACCACTCTGATTGGTACTTCTGTCCATGAAGATGTTAGAGTTATGTCCTAGAAGTCAATAATTTAATGACTTAATTATTAGTTTATATCTTGGATGATATTTTATCATCTGTTCCTAGGTTTATTATTGACAGATCATTCAGGTTGAGGATCTGAATTGTAGATCTCTGTGGATCATTCTTTAGAATGACAATAATAAATCTAAACGGTTCATAATCTTGATAATTAACAAGGAACATTAATTATCATATAAGATTAGTATGCAAGTTAAGTGATAATTAAGTTCTACAAATCATAGGTAAAGAGTTACCAACTTAATTGCATATGTATATGTTATGGAACATAGTACAGGACTTGACCCAATGAAATAAACATATGGATTGTGTTATGTGTCATTGTTTATTTCGTTGTGATTTTGGTTCTAAGTTTGAGATGTTTATCTTTTCCACATGAGGAAAGGTTCAATAAATATTGTCTACCGCTGATTTCCGATAAGGGCTGCTATACGGACTTTATTTATGTTCTCTTGAATTGTGTGGGGAAAAGCTCATCAAGAAAACCGTATGTCCCTCATTAATTCACTTAGTGAGTGACAATATCTGTTTGGGCCCCTTGATGGAGTTGGATCGTATGCGCGCAACTAAGCGATCAACTTTAGATCAAGAAACGTATAATCTGCAAGAATAACACATTCCTATCTTGGATTATACGATGATATCGTGAGACATAAGAATCAAAATAGAGAAACATTATTATTCTCTTACGCAGGATTGAAATATTGTAGCAGTACATTATTTATGCGAATTGGGAGTCATAACGTGTTGCTAGATACCGCTTATGATTATTGGAATTAAATGGCGATTTAATTCCATGTCCAACATAGCATAAATCCTCAAAGGGTCACACATAATAAGGTGTTTAACCACACGTGCATTAATTGTTTATTTGCAACAATTGGTTTTGCGAAATATGATAAGTTGATTAATTAATCGTATACCGTTATGGACCGTTATGATTAATTAAGTCAAATAGATCATATCGAAATAATTAAATGCATTGACTAATTCCATATTAATTATTAAATAGTTAATAATTAATTATAATCAACACATTTAATAATATGAGCTAATTGGGCCTTTAAATTAATTAGTTGATTTAATGTCCAATAGAAGGTGCAAATAAAAGGAATGGTTAATGGACTAAACCAACAACTTGTTGTAGGCTAAAGGCCCATTAAGGGGGGCGGCTAAGGAGGGGCAATATTGTCCATAGAAAGGTTGGTAGAGCTCTAGGTCATGAGGTCTATATAAAGGGGTGTTCTTTGGGAGAAAACCCTAGCCTCCACACCAACCTTCTCTCTCCTCCTTCCTTGGCCGAAATTTCAAAGAGGAGAAGAAAAATTTTAGAATTTTTCTATCTTCTTCCTAGGGCTGCATAACGTGTAAAACAGTCACGAAAATTACTCCTTGCACTAATCATTTCGTTAAGGAACGCAAATAATTTTGTCCTTGCGTTTTGCGTTCCATTCAAAGTAAAATTCTGGCGTTAACAGTTTCGTTGAATTGAACGGTCAAAAACAGTTTAAACGTTTAAAATTTGTAACCATGCAAACATGGTCAGTAAGCTAGTAAAATGGAAATTAAAACTTCTAAAAAAAATCAAAACAACCGAAACAATAAGAAATAGCAAAAACTACAGCAAAGAAAAATAAAAAACTTGTTGTCCCTAATGGAGGCGGCTTAACTAAGTTTTAGCGGAAGCGATTAAGGTTTTGGATCGGTTTGGTATGAACTATCCTAACACAATTCAATTGGTACCCAATACAAGCAAGCACACAAGCAATTCACAATTCAAGATAATAAAGAGAAAAAGAGAGAGAGAAATTGAACACTCGGTATGATTACGGAGTTCCGACCCGCTAGGAAGAGCTAGCCTTAGTCGTACGTCTCCGGGAGTTCCGCTACCACGAAAGGGCGCGCTCCGTTCAATTCCAACAAGAACGGGACTACAACTTCGAACCGAATCACCTCGTCACAAGGACACTCGAGGCGGATCGGCCTAACTCGAATGGCACAACGGCCTCAAAGGAGAAAAGCTCTCAACCTATTCCAACCTACACCTAGCGACAACGTCGGGGCGGTGGTGTTTGAGGCTACTAAATCTCTCAAGATGGTCTAGCTATGAAAAGCTCAAGTGGGAGAGTATCCCTATGCTCAAAGGCTCAATTCTGGTCTAATTTTGCAAAGTGAATCTCTCTAACTCGTTTTTAGCACTTTTGGAGAGAGAACAAGGGGTGGATATATATAGGGCTCGAAATGAGCAGTTTCCCAGCAAAAACAGGCCACAGCGTTGTACAACGCTGAATAGCGTTATACAACGCTGGAATATGACCGTTGTAAAATCTAACGGCTCTTTAATATAGCCGTTGGTCTGTCAGAGCGTTGTGCAACGCTATTTGTCGTCGCACAACGAAGGAGTGTATAACCAAAGGAAAGCTCCGACAATTCCGTTGGAAATTGTCAGAGTGTTGCTTGCCACTGAATGACGTTACACAACGCTAAAGGGAGACAAAAGGAACAACTCTGACAGATTCAACAGAGCGTTGTACAACTCTATATACCGTCACACAACGCTAACGTTACTCAACGCTGAAAGACGTTGGCTAACGTCTCCAGAGACTTTGCATGTAAAAATAACTGTTTACATGGGACAACTAACTTGGGATTTTTTGTGGCGTTGTGCAACGCTATATGGCGTTGCACGATGGTACTCAGGAAATTTTCCAAGTTTTTTAACTGCAGCGTTGTACAACACTACTGAGCGTTGTACAATGTTGTGAATCAGCGTTGCCTAACTCTATATAGCGTTGTGCAACGTTGATTCACAAAAGTATGAATTTAGCTGTTCTAGCGTTGTGTGCCACTATCTAGCGTTGTACGACGCTAGGTCACTGAAAACAGGATTTTGCTGGTTTATTGAGCTTTTCGCTATCTAGACCATTTAAAGGATAAACAAGGACTAAAGTATACCTTCTATCCTAGTCTAAGCTAGCCTATAAGCTCTCTAAAGACTTGATCTTGATCTTTCTTAAAGCTTTTATCCAAGTCCTCATAAATTGTATCTTCTTCCTATAAAACTCAAAGAAGATTGTTAAATGCCAAATGATATTGTTTTGTAATCGACAAACCTAGAGACATTTAGTACAACAAAACTAATTAACAACTACATCCAAATAACATATGATCTGTTTTTGTTCAATAAACTCCATAACAAAACTACATACATATTTTCTTACAAGCCAATAAACCACGAGTCTCATCCACAATAATAATCCCTTAGGATGAATACATAAGAAATCAGTGAAACTAAGTTAATACTTCAACTTGGCCTTCATATTCACTGTCCATCTCGAGGTTTTGAAGAATTGTCAACAGAAGTCCAGTATAGTAGGCTATACAACAGAAGTTTTGAATTTAATATAGAAAAGTGTAATACTAGTATTATCTAGCATGCAATGTTGATTTGATATAAGTGAAATCATACCAGTAAAGACAAATTCTTTTAAGCAAAGAAATGAATTTAACTCTATGAAATTCCATTTGTATAAATTACTGGAATTTTTCTATAAACAAAGAAATTAAAAGAAAAAACCTTAGTCTAAATCAAAATTAAAATCTTTGCCAGTAAATAAAAATCAAACCCAAAATTTATGTACATCGACTGAAAACCTGATATTGACCTGGAAAGGGGAGCAACAGCCTGGTCGTCTTGCGAAAGGCTAGACAAAGACAGATATTTCGCCAATCATGTCTCTAATTTTGGCATCAAGCGCCATGGTCACCACCTCCAGTCGCCATTGGGGCCGCTCATCTTTATCCTCTGAGGTGAGGAGGTGAGTTTGAAAGTGAGAAGAGAAGGGATTCGTTTTTAGGGTTAAGGTTGAGAGAGGCAACGGAAAGAGCAGGAGAGAGAAGTACTGGCGAAGAGAGAGAGATGACTGGGATCGGTTTGAGGTTTGAGGTTGAGGTTGTGTTCGGCTGGGTTGAGAGGCGAAGGAGAGAGGTGGTGTTCGGCTGAGAGGAAAATGAGAGAGGTGTGGTACTGGCGAAGAAGAGAAGCCAGACGGACGTGGTCCTGGCTGAGAAGAGAAGAAGAGGAAGGTGGTACGGGCAGAGAAGAGAAGGAGAGAGGTGGTGTTCGGCTGGGTTGAGAGGAGAGGTAGTCCTAGCGGAGAGGAGAAGGGAGAGAGATTGTCCTGAGAAGGAGAGGGGTTTGGGATTGGAGGCGTCTAAGAGAGAGAGAGCGGCGAACAAAACCTGATTTTCTCTCCATCGTTATCTCCGCTGAGTCTCTCTGCAATCAATAATAGTAGCGTGGTAGAATGATGACGAAACAGACGAAATAAACGATAACGAAACAGCTCCGTTTCGTTAATCGTTCCGTTCTGAAACGAAACGGTATTCCTTTTTGCATTATCCGTTCTGTTCCTTAAACGAAACCGAAATGATTGATTGTTACCGTTCCGTTTTGGACGAAACAAAATGAAATAACGGTTGAAACGGCTACCATTTTCAGCCCTACTTCTTCCTCCATTCCATTCATCATCTAGCTCATGTGTTGAGCAAGCGTCCCACCTAAAATTAATTGGAGAATTAACTAGAAGAGGGAAAGCTTAGGAATTAGTCTCATTTCTCCTAATTACTAGCATAATTAGTTGAGAAGGTGGTTAATTCCTTAGTGGACTCGAGGCGCGCGATTAGGAGGTGATTGGAGGGCACGCCACCGACATCAATGCCTAGGTCGAGCCATCCAATTACGATATTGATTTTTCCACCTATCTCTTTGTGTCGAATGAGCTTATGTACTAGATCTCGTGTTGCTTGTGTTTTAATTGGATTAATTAAGGGTAATTAGTCACAAAATTAAAATTGAGCAATTTCCTAACAGAAGACCTGAAACGCACAAGTAGGTATTGTCCATTATCTTTAAAATCACAAACAAAAAAGACTTGCAATTCCTATTAAATTTGATGTTCAACTACTATCCATTGATCAAGACCTGAAAAACACAAGTACCTACTGTCAATTGATCTTCAACAAAACTATATCACAACTATATTACAGTGCCTGATCATGCTCCATGCATGATGCATCTTAGATCAGAGCAAAACCACAGTGTGTTGACAATTGACCTTTTTAAAAAAAAACAAAATTGCTTGTTCAAAAACAAACAGAATCTATTTGCAAGATCAGAGGATAATCTTTGTCAATTTCACAACCCCGTATCACAATCTTAATTGGTTCAGTTCTGTCTTATTAGGTTCAAAGGTTCAAAGGTAATACTTTGTCTTGTGCAATTGATTAAAATATTGGTTCAGTTTTTTCTCCAGTACCTTTAAATTCTACTCATTATAATAAACTTAAGACTTAGTTGGACATTAAGAAAGGCCAATTCAGAGTTATATTAAATTGAAGATGAGAATGCACTCTTTGATTATACAAGTTAAAAGGCATGGTGCATTGTTAGGTATTTATACAATGTACTTATCGTGAATTGCCCTTAATTGACAAGCATTATCTTTTGAAACACCCTAAATTGACAAGCATTATCTTTTGAAACAACCTAAAATCGCTTCTCAAAATTGATTCTCAAAATTGATTCTAAACTACCTTTTTCCAAACAATGAAATTGAAAATAGATTCTAAAAATTGCTTGTTCAAAATAATTCAGTAAAGGTGAAAGAAAAAGGACGAATCTAGGCCACATATGGATCGACTAACAAGAAATGCAGCTAGGGTTTAGTGCCGACTGAAGAAGTATGGGGTTCGTCGGATCCAAGCTGTGCGAAGGGACAGAGAGAGACGGAAATCACTGACTGGTTTAGCGCCGACTGCACGCTTTGAAAAGAGTGAGACAGAAATGCAACTAGGGTTCATCGGATCGAAGCATTTCGAAAGAGAGAGACGGAATTGCAACTACGGTTCGTCCATGGAGGTAAGGTGTGAAGAGGTTAGCGATGAAGAGAGGAGATTGATCAGCTAGGTTTTACGGTGAGAAAGAGGAGAAAATTTGAAGAGAAAAGAAGGGATTAATGTCTGGTTCGTACTCGATGGGATCAAGGATGTGTCTAATTAGATGAAGGGTACAATCGTCATTCAGTTTGGGTTTTTATTTTTTTAATTCAAAATATTGATCATGTCACACCCCACAGCAGCGGTGTGTGACAGATTCCTGCCGCAGGCACGTGCTTCGCACGCACTGCAAGGCTTACTATTTGGCCACAAGTCACTATGCTATGTTTTATCATACTAAGTGTTGGGTAATTAGCAAGCAACAGTCCACAAAACCAAGTTGAGGTTATGCTTGTAATATGTGCAAAACGAAATTTCAGCAGAGTTTCCCCTGTAATAGACGGCATCCAGCCATATAGGCAACATTCACACAGTTTATCAAGTATCTTCCCAATCCAAACCCATCAAGCAACAGTTAGTAATCCTAGCAACTGAAGTTTACACACACACAAGCATATACTTATACGATGAAACAAGTAACAGCACACCAGTACACACAAAACATAGCCTGACATAATGTACATGGCTTACTTCTCCAACTCTTCAGCCCACGCTGCCAAAACCTGGAACCCATGAAAACATGGTACGGTGAGAAAGGAAACCATTTCTCAGTGCGGTATTTAGTTCCAGCCACGCATGAACCCGAAGTCTCATGTTGCGGAACTAAATACACACTATTTTTTTTTATATAAGAACATAATTTGCATTGTACGCAAAACTTAATCATGAAACAGTTAACAATTCATGCTATGCATTGCAAGGCCGACTAGTAAGGAACATAAGAAATCTGCCATTCAATTTATACAAAAGTCGGCACTTGTTGGACACCTATCCATGCACAATACTAGGCTGGTTACCAATCAGCCATATCATTGCCTTTCCATCAATACAAACAAATAGTACTCAATTGCTGAGAACATTTACCCCCTCATAGTCATGAGTCCCGGAACATAAGCGCTTATCTCACGGCCCTTGGAACAACGGTTCGTGACGCCGCTTTCCAAAGATGTAAATGCCATTCATCACACAATTAGCACAGCCATACCATATACCACAATTCAGCCACAATATTATAACCATTCAATATGCATGTCATGAGATAACAATCCATCCTATGCACAGTCATGTAGCATATGTATATATAATATAGCAATTCATACATGCAACTACATGCTAAGTCATGCAAAGGCAACAAGCAACATGTATAATATACTTTAAGGTTAGCACAGCAACAAGAGTCAGGGTCCAGGTGAAATCCGCACCTCAAACCTTATACCGCTTTACCCGCCGTTCACTGCTGCGAAGCGCCCGCTTCACCGCTCAAGTCCACCGATTCACTTTGCTCAGGGTCTGGTTCAATTGAACAAAACCTATGTCACAGTCATGCACAAGAACAACCTATAACTCATGCACAAGAACAACCTATAACTCATGCAACTATGTGGTAAAGGCGCCAAGCCAAACACTGTTGCGTGACTGGTTTGCGGGTGTTCGCTACGCCGCTTCATGGTTTGTCTACCAACCAATGACAGACCTATGGTGCTCATTAGCACATGGTCAGTTAGGGTGCACCAACAATGCTATGCAATGCATCACAATCATCATCCCAAAGGTCTGTTTGAGTCATGGAAACCAGCCACTATACACAATTCATGCACCATCATGAATTTTCCAACCTGTTTTGGGTAAACCAGGGCCAAAATCATGTATGCAACCTTATTCTTTACCTTCCCAACTATCCAGCTATGTCCCAAACACTACTTTCCACTGTCTAATGCCTCAAAACTAAGCTCCAATGGCCTGTTTTGGTAGGGAACAGAACAGATACGAATTTGGCAACAAGAAGGACATAATTGTCCACACAATTGGGCCAGAGAAAGAGGTAAAGGGGTGGGGACTAGGTATCAGCAAACCAATCTCCCCCTGCCTAATGACTAAGCAGCTAGGTGTCACTAATCTGTTGGGGCTGGTCAATCAAGTTGGACTGCCTTTTGGTCAGCTCCAAAGGGCACCACTGGACAGTTCCAGTGTTACATGCATGGGACACCTCCAGTACATGCAACCATACATGTCTAAGTACAGATTTCATGACTGGGCAACTACATTAACAACCACACACTCAGACCGGCTGTAACTGTCATGCGTTACAGCATAATTTGGTCATCATTTTGGTCACAATTTGGGTCATCCTACCATGTCATTATACCACGCAATAATTTATTTCAGTTTGGCATACATGATGCATCATACACACATAGTCTGATTGTAAGGCAACCGTTATCATAGCGGGACTTATACCGTTTCCAACCACGCTTTACATGACTGCACTAGTGTCTGGACAGGGACGGGGGTATATTTACATGGGTCTCTAGTCAGTCAAGGTCTCAAACATCACCACCCCCCTAATAGACAGGATGCAATTTGGAGCAACACATAGTACTGTATTTACCAACCCCTGAATTTCCCCCACGCTCTAAGGCCTGGTTGCATGGTGTTTACATGACAGGGACACCATCAGACAGCCGTATCTCACAGATCAAAGTGCGAAAAGGGCATTTAGAGAAGAAAGTCGGGTTTTAGGGTGGCAAAATCAGAAGATTCGACTTTGGGGTGGCAAAATCTGAATTTCGCAACTTCGGGGTGGCACAGAAAAAATTTTCCCTTATAATATATGACGTGTAAACAATTGTTAACTTTAAAATTTTCAAAAATGATGTGTTAGATATTGCAAATGTTATGACTTAAGGGATCATCTTATGCTCAATTATTAGAAACAAGTTTCCGCACAAAGTTGTTTGAAAAAATTAGTTAGTATTAAATTATGAACTATTTGTCACATTAAGGAATCATGTTGTTAACATCTTTATATCTGCATTTTTATTCATATTACACGGGTTTTGGCTGCGGTTTGATCGAGTTGGTGTCCTTATGTTTGTTTGTTCTCCACCGACATTCTGATTTGTTCTAAAGTGAACATGTTTGTTGTAGTTTATAATTTTGATTTGTGCTGGTATTGTCGTAGTCGACGATACTTTTATTGCTGTGTGATGTAAAATTTGGATTGTTTTGAATTGATTTTTGAATGGCTTGTTACTTTTTAAATTATCCCATAACTAGTTTAATTGAATAAAAAAAACTATGAAATCAAATTTCTGCTGCAACTAACTGAACAAGTAAACACTTTAAATTCATCCCATAACGTGTTTAACTGAACACAAAAACTTAAAACTTCATATTGTGACTGTATCAAACTGAACACTTAACGAAAATTAACCCATCCCTTGACTCATCTAACTGAACAAAAAATTATGTCCATTTGATGACGTCAGCTTGCAAAAAAAAAATTCAATTTTTTTTTCGAAAATATTTTGATGACGTCATCAAGCGAAAACTGGACCCATCCATTAACATGAGGTTGGATGCTTCGATGCTTTAGAATTAGATTCTGGACATCAGCTCCGATCAACATATAATAAAGAGATAATTGATGCTTGCCATCTAACAAATCACTATCCAAGCCATCAAAATCCAGCGCTCTCTTCATTTTCTGCGCGATCTGATCCGAACACACCTTCCCCTCACCCAGTGCACAATCTCCTCCGAGCGCACCTTCCTCTCATCTCAATGCTCCTCGCACTGAGTGCACCTTCATGTCTCTTCATCTCCCTTTCCCGTGCTATCTCATTTCCATCTCTTTCGTGTATTCTCCCCTCTCTCATTCTTATAGGTGATTTTCTTCTTTATTTCTCACTAGCTTTTCTATATGTTTATTTTTATTTTTATATGTGTTCAATTTGTTTGTTTTATATATTCATTTTATTCCTTATTTAGCTACTTTTAATATTTATTTTATTTGTTTGTTTTATATATTCATTTTATTCCTTATTTAGCTACTTTTAATATTTATTTTATTTGTTTGTTGTATCTGTTCAATTTGTTATAGTATATATTCACTTTGTTTGTTTGAAATGTTCAATTTATTTCTTATTTAGTTTATTTTTATATATGTTCACTTTGTTTTTTTTTGTATCTGTTACTATGTTGTTATATGTGTTCAATTTATACGTTGAATATGGTCATTTATTTCTTATTTAAGAATTTTGTATATATATTCATTATGTTATATATGTTTAATTTATTTGTTATATATGTTCATTTTGTGTTCAATTTTATCTTTTTGTATGAGTCCACATATTTGTTATATCTGTTAAATTTATTTGTTATATATGTTTTATATACGTTCACTTTTACTTTTTTGTATAAGTCCACATTGTTTGCTATATCAGTTCTATTTATTTGTTATCTCCAAGCTTTTAAATTTCAGCTTTTTCGATATGACGGTTCGAATTTGATTTAACGGTGCGGTATTCTTTCGGCGATAAAATAGTGGCTATATACGAACATCAGTGTCAAACACTCAAACTCATCTATATTTTCTTCTGTACAGCCACTTCTCAAGCTTTGTATTTTTCAAAGTACTAACAAAAAAAATAAAACAATATAAATCAAAACTCTACACTTCGCATGCATAAAAATTACAAAGTTGAAGTTCTATAACCATCAAAATTCACACATCAGTTACTCAAATTTGAAACTAATAGCCAACAATCCAGATTTTACTCCAATACTCTATACAAAGAAAGAACTAATTAAATAAACATGACAAGAAGTATCAACACCAAAGATAAACCATACAACCATGTTGGAGTTATGTCCTAGAAGTTAATAATTTAATGACTTAAATATTAGTATATGTTTTGGATGATATTTTATCATCTGTTCCTAGGTTTATTATTGACAGATCATTTAGGTTGATGATCTAAATTGTGGATCTCTGTGGATCATTCTTTAGAATGACAATAATAAATCTAAACGGTCCATAATCTTGATAATTAACAAGGAACATTAATTATCATATAAGATTAGTATGCAAGTTAAGTGATGATTAAGTTCTACAAATCATAGGTAAAGAGTTACCAACTTAATTGCATATGTATATGTTACGGAATATATTACAGGACTTGACCCAACGAAATAAATATATGGATTGTGTTTTGTGTCATTATTTATTTTGTTATGATTTTGGTTCTAAGTTTGAGATGTTTATCTTTTCCACATGAGGATAGGTTCAATAAATATTGTCTACCGTTGATTTTCGGTAAGGGCTGCTATACGGACTTTATTTATGTTCTCTTGAATTGTGCGGGGAAAATCTAATCATCAAGAAAATTTTATGTCCCTCATTAATTCACTTAGTGAGAGACGATATCTGTTTGATCCCCTTGATGGAGTTGGATCGTATGCGCGCAACTAGGCGATCAACTCTAGATCAAGAAACGTATAATCTGCAAGAATGACACATTCCTATCTTGGATTATACGATCATATCGTGCGACATAAGAATCAAAATAGAGAAATACTTTTATTCTCTTATGCGGGATTTAAATACTGTAGCAGTACACCATTTATGCGAAACTCCCAGAGACATACTACTAAGACTAACATATCTCTAGTGGATCATAATTCGTTACCATATCGCATCTTCAATTACTCTCTTTCTCTTTATTTTCTTGCTACACTTGAATTGATTGTGTATGTTTGTTAATTATTGTTGGATACCAATTGAATTGTGTTAGGGTAGTTCATACCAAATCGGTATAGAACCTTAATTTCTTCCGCTTACGATATTTAACTGACTCCATTTGGGACAACATAACATATTACGTTGCCAGGAAAAAAATGTAATATTTTTCTATATTGTGTAAATAACAATTATGATTAATTTCATTATTTTAAAAAGTTTATTAAGAAAAAAATGCTTGGAATTTTGTTTTTATAGCATAGTTACATTGTCGGCAATCAAGCAGCCTCAAATAACATGTACAAATAAATTTCTGAATCATTTGTGAAAAGAAATATTTAATTTTATTGAATTATTTTTTCTCTATATGAATGTGTTTGCTTTTCTTGAATTATTTATTTTAATTTTGCTTTTCTCTATATATATTTTAAATTCGGCGAGAAATGATGCAGCATCCGCTTTGCTGACGAGAAAAAGATAAGAATTGGAATTTAAGAGAGAAGCGAAACATGAGAGCAGTTAGTTGATTTTTGGTTTTGGAAATAAAAGAAAAGAAAAGGTAATTGAGGAGAGAAGCAGAAGAGGGAGTAGTGTAGCTGACACGTGGATGGGGGACACGGCGGAGGAAGGCGTGAAGCCTTGAGCTGGAGCTTGACTTTTTAATATTATATTAAGGGCAAAAGCGTCCAGTGCTGGCGTGACCGACTTACTCTGTTTGGTGGATGGTGGGCGTAGGATGTGCAGCGAGCGAGCCGCCGAGCCCGAATGTATGAAGGTTGAAGGAGGGCAAAAGAGTCCGAAGTCCGAAGGGAAGGAGGAGACTGGAGACTGGAGACTAGAGACTGGAGAGGGAAAGTAGAGTCAATTAAATTATTATATTATATAAATTTGAGGAAAAGATGCATCCCATTCCCATATGGATCATATTCCCATAATCCCATTGCAGGTAAATTCAGCGGAAAATTCTGCGGAACTTGTAAACAGACTCGGCTCACAGATTGTAGGACTTGGTAGACCGGGCGTAGGGGACTTGGGAGAGGAGAGGAGGAGGAGGAGACTCAGAAGAGAAGAGACAAGAGAGGGTTTTAGTCTACAAGCAACATATATCAATCAATATTATTAATTATGTATGTAGTCTCGGGTCTCGAGGTTCCGTAATTCCGTTCGAGCTGGTCTCTCGCTTCTCCCTTCGCCCTTCCCCCTTCCCCCTTCTTCTCCTTCTTCTCCTGCCCTGAGCGCCTGAGCCCCTGACTGACCAGAGCCCAGAGGTATGTATTGTATTGTATGGCTCTCAGTCTCTCTTTTTTATTTTATTCATTTCATTTCTACGCTTCCCTTTCCCTTTCCCTTTTCCCTTTCCTTCCTTCAGATAATTAATTAATTAATTATTTACTCAGGCTGGGCTGACAGGCAGCAAAGCAATCAATCAATCAACCAAGCAACCTAGGGTTTCTGCTCTTTCCTTCTCATCAATCACTCAATCACTCAATCAGGTGCTTCTTCTCCTCTCCCTTCTAGGATTAGGGTTTATGATCAGCTTCTTCAACTTTTAATTCTAATTCATTCCTCTCAGTTAAGTTAGTTAGTTAGTTAGTTAGTTAGTTCTGCTGTACCAATTCACTTCTGCCTATTATGCCTATTCTGCGGGTTGGGGTGGACTCCAAATCCATACACACCAATTTCACCTGCTGTTATGCTATGCTCTTCATTCCCTCTTAACATAATTCATGATTCTTTTTTACTTTTCAGCCAGCCGGACCACTGCACTGCACTGTTTATCCTCTCCTCTTCACCTGCACCCTGCACTGCATCTCATGGTGATGGAATTCTTCTTCTGATGGCAACAGAGAGCCCACTCAGACTTGTCACTGCACCTGCCTCGCCCACCTGGTCCCCTGCCACTGATCAAGTCCTCTACCATTCCACTGCACCCGCACTTTCTTCTCTACCAAAGCGCAGTGGCAGCGCCCCACCAAACATAGAAGGCTCCTGGACTGCACTTACAGGCCTCATTGACCCCCACCATTCCTCCTCTTATCAACCATCTTTCCACAATTTAACCAACTCTGATGAAGACACTTTTCGTGCAAATCCAGCATATTTCGATTACTACAATTCAAAGGGCAACCTAAACCCTAGGTTACCTCCTCCCCTGATAAACCGTGAGGGCCGCCATTTCATGCACAAAATTTACAGTAGCTCTTCATTAGATGATTCAACTGGAATTGGTGTTACTAAAGGATCTCTGTTCATACCAAGATCGGTGCTTTCTACACATAAGGAAGAACCAGAGGAAGACAAGTCTCCTCGCTTGGGTTCAGGTGGATCCAGTTCAGGTACTGGGTCCGAGATCCGTCACAAGGAGATGGCTGATTTCACCCAGGTAATTTTCTCCGCAGTTCAAATAAGAGTCTTGTAAGCTGATGCAGCTTGCATCAGGCTAATTGTCACTGATAAGTTGTGCTTGATTTTTTACCAGTATGTATAAAACACATGTTAAAGACTGGTTACCACTGGTATTTTCTTTTCTTTTTTCTTCTCTCTTTCTTGCTTTTTATTATTCTGTTTGGTATTCAGTGATGCTGTATGCAAAGTAAAAATTGTTTTGCAGGATGAATATGCAGGGCCTCCATCTCCAGTGCAGGAATACCCATCACATCCATCTATCAGCACATCGATTCTTAGGACACCAGAGCCTGACCCTTCTCAGTCTTCGGTCAGTCAATCAACTCCTCTATCTGACCCGCACACTAACCCTAGTTCTAGTTCTAATCCATCGTCTTCTAGCCCCTCGGGATCCTCTGAGAAAACACCCACCCGCAGAGGGAAATCAATCTCTGATACAAGACCAACACCTCTAAATGTACTCCCAGCAACTGGAGTTGCATCAACTGGACTAGAACCATCTGGAGTTGTTATCACTGATCTTCAGCGACTGGAGGCAGAAATGACGGCCTTAAGTGTAAATTTTCATGGACAGGCAAGTCAACTAAAATCACAGCAATTTCCTCTTCCTCAGTTGCCCTTTCTTCCAGGGGTTGATCCACAACCTGTTTTACAACCAGCTGGAATAACAAACCCTTTTTACACACCAGCAAGTAACCTTCCAAATCTCGGAGCAGCCCCATTTTATCCACCTCCAAACCCTAATCCAACTCCCTTTTTCAACCCACAATATGGCATAGCTGGGTACCCATTAAACCCTAATTTTATTCCTCCTGTTCTTACTGGGTTTGGCCCTCAGAGTCCAGTTGCATCAACAGCGCCCGAGTTTGTTCAGCCATACAAGTATTATGGCCATGTGGGTGGGTTGCCAGTACAGCCTCCTATGCCTGACCCAAGTTATATGCAATTCTTCCCACAACAGCCAGCTTTAAACCTATATGCAAACACCAGTCCATACAATACAGTAGCTACAAGGCCACCAAATAATGTAGTTGTGTCTGTAGCTACTGATGCTTTTGATCTGCACAAGGTGCACCGGCCGACCCCCTTCTCTCCTGGTGTGAGGCCTATTAGTGTGA
This sequence comes from Rhynchospora pubera, assembly GCA_028095005.1. Lineage (NCBI taxonomy): Eukaryota > Viridiplantae > Streptophyta > Magnoliopsida > Poales > Cyperaceae > Rhynchospora > Rhynchospora pubera. The sequence continues at coordinate 22,989 of JAMFTS010004930.1, forward strand.
GCCCTTTGAGTGTTAGAAAGTGGCCAAACCCAAACTATTCAGGGTACCAAATGGGGCCGCAGTTGCACTATCAGAGTGCAAGCCCAAGGAGGAATGAAAATCTGAGGGTCCAACCAACTGATTTTCGGAATATGACAAAAAATGATGATGGGAAGCAGTGCTCCTTTCTGGAAGAGCTGAAAACCAATCGCAACCGTCGGCTCGAGCTGCCTGATATTGCTGGGCGCATAGTGGAGTTCAGGTAATTTTTCATTCACAATGCTGTTGTTGTTCACTTCTTTTTTCCACAACTAAAAATATTAACTAGGTTTATTTTATTTTTACTTTTTTCATTTTGGTTCTGTGATGGCAGTGCTGACCAGCATGGGAGCAGATTCATACAGCAGAAATTGGAGAACTCCAGTCCAGAAGAGAAAGCAGCGGTTTTCAATGAGATACTACCTCACGCCACATCCCTCATGACAGATGTCTTCGGCAATTATGTCATCCAGAAGGTGTTCACTTTTTTTTAAAAAAAAAAAAAATCTTTTTGGTGTGTATGTGTGGTGTATTGGTGTGATGTGTAAAAATTGGATGCAAAGGGAGACTTTAATGGCACTTGCTTTTAATTCCAGTTCTTCGAGTATGGAAGCAAAGAGCAGAGGAGAGAACTAGCAAATAAGCTGGCGGGCCATATCTTGCCACTTAGTCTACAGATGTACGGTTGCCGTGTCATCCAGAAGGTGCATACACTTGCCAACAACATAACTAGTTTGCATTTAGATGCCACTATGTAATCAATCAACTCTACCATCTGTTTGACCTAATCAAAATTATTTGGTCAAAAATTGAGTTATGGAAATAGGCCTTGGAGGTGATAGAGCCAGAGCAGAAACAACAGCTGGTACAAGAACTGGAGGGGCATGAGATGCAGTGTGTGCGAGACCAGAACGGTAACCATGTGATACAGAAGTGTATAGAGTGGGTACCTGTGGAGCATATCGGCTTCATAATTACAGCTTTTCGTGGCCAGGTTGCCTCTCTCTCCATGCATCCGTATGGCTGCCGTGTTATTCAGGTTCTCTCTCTCTTATTTGGTTATATTTCTGAAATGTATAATTTTGGTAAGTATGAAAATGACAATGAAATGCAATGAAAATAGAGGGTCTTGGAGCATTGCACGGGAAATGCACTGGGGCAGTGCATAGTGGATGAGATTCTGCAATCGGCTTGCACCCTTGCTCAAGACCAGTACGGCAACTATGTCACCCAGGTTTCTACTTGCTTTCTCCTCTCACTTAAGTCGGTTATTTTATCGCATATTATATTTAGATGGGCTAATATTGTGTGCATTTGGTTGCAGCATGTGCTGGAGAAGGGGAAGGAGGAGGAGAGGAACCAAATAATAGAAAAGCTGGCAGAACAGGTTGTCAGCATGAGCCAGAACAAGTACGCCTCCAATGTCATTGAGAAGTGCTTCCAGTATGCAGACCCCAGCCACCGAGACCTTCTCATCGACCGTATTATACAACAAACTGATGCAAACGACGCCCTTCTTGTCTGTATTCTCTTCCTTGATTCTTCGTTCCATGAAATCACAATTAAGTATCAGTTACTATCTATCATATGATGATTATCTTATGTTTCTTGTTTAATATTCTTTTGCTTAGGCTATGATGAAGGACCAGTATGCCAACTATGTTGTCCAGAAGATTCTGGACACGTGTGATGAGAAGCATAGGGAGGTGCTGATTGGCCGCATCAGGGCCAACCTTTCTGCCCTGCGCAAGTACACTTATGGCAAGCACATTGTCACGCGAATCGAGCAGCTCATGTCTGAAGGTTTTGTTTCTGTTTCCCTCACCATTTTATAATTCCCCCCACATTTATTTGGTTCTTCAATTTGCGACTTAATTTTGCATTATATGCCTTGGAACGCAATTTTCTCATGGGAAAATTTTGAAATTTTGAAATTTTGAGCTATAGTTTGCTGCTGGAACATTACTGCTGGATCCCCAGCGAAGACTACAGTCTTGGGTTGTTATTTATTTATTTTTTGTATCCATGGTTGTTTAAATATGTTGAATTTCTGTTGCAGGAAACAGTGCATACGGCTCGTGATTTGTTATTGGATAGAAGAGGAGGCAGGGGCTAACTTGAGACATTTAGAAAAAGGAGAAAAACAAGGAATTGTACAGATAGTGGTGGATAATTTATAGTTAGGAGATAGGCTCTGTAGCTGTTAGTGGTGTGTATGTATTGTATTCTCTCTTGCTCCAGCAGGTCAGCGTCAACCCGTATAATATATATATGTTATAAATGCATAAATTGTGTGCGGCGATCGACATGATACAGATTTAGAAATGTGAACTTGCCCTGGGTTGTATTGTAACTGTTGATTTTCTTTTTTATATTGGCGTGCTTTTGTCCTTGACTAATGCTTGATGTTTGGTTTTCACAATCAATTTAAGCTCGAAAATGATGGCCTATGTATTCACTCCATCAGGCAGGCATTGTAGTTGGTTGCAAAGAAGAAATACATTTTTTTTTATTCCATCATACGTCTAAAGATTTGTTTTTGGGTAATGAGATGAGATGGGTGTTGCAGCGTGTAATTCTAAGCCCTGAAAATTTGTACAAATGAAAACATACAGTATTGAATCAGATTAAGAAGCAACAATTAAGCCACAAAAGACCAGCATATTTACGCCATTAAGCCTCTTAGAGTTAAGAGCAGAGTAGAAGAGAAACGAACATTAACCTAAACAGCGCTTTATTATTTTAACATCATAATAACAATAATAATTGAAACAACGCACAAGAAGAATAAGTGATCATAAAGAGAGAAGAGCAGAGCAGAGCATACATAACATAGCGAGTTCAAATTAAAATGTAAAGATAAAGATGTCTAAAAATAACAAGAAGATGGTGGAAAGAATGAGGTCTAGAGATGATGATGGGATGGATTATCAAACTGAGAGACAGAAGAAGAGAAGCTCTTATATGAAAAATTAATGCATTAAATTAATCAAAGAGAGAGAAGCCCATGTCGTCGTCGCTCTCCTCCTTCTCTTCCTTCTTGTCCTCTTCCTTCTTGTCGTCTGCAGCTGCGGCGGCGCCAGCGCCAGCGGCAGCAGCGGGTCCAGAAGAGGCGGCCCCAGCGCCGATAAAAGCACCTCCGCTGCCTCCGCCGATGATAACCTGCCCATCATCAATTCACAATTCACATGTCCGATGATACAAGAGAAGAGAAGAGAACCAATAAACCCATAAACCCATAAAATACAAATACAAACCTGGAAGACGGCGGAGTCGGGAGTGACGAGGGAGAAGGAGGACTGCACGCCGCCCGACGGGTCCAGCGACGCCGCGGCCTGCACCAGACGGCGCTGCAGCGAGTAGACGTCGCCTGCGGAGGTCTCGTCCACCTGCTTCTCCGAGTCGCCGATCTGCTTGGCGCACCACTCGCCGCCGCCGTTCCTGCACACGAACGTGAACACTCCCATGGCTCAAGGCAAAGGCAAATCTCTGTCTTTGTCTGATAAATAAAACCCTAACCCTAACCCTAACCCTAATAAATGAGAAAACGAGGCTACCAGTCTTTATATACTTATTATTATAATGCTAATTACTTCTCTCGGGCTCTCGGCCCATTTCGCTTCTCGCACCTACTCTACGCCCACGGCCCAACACCTCTGCTCTACACTCTACCTGCTCGTCACTCATTAGTCGTTACTAATAAATTCTAAAATTTACAAATTTTATATAAAAACGCATCGCTTGTTAAACTAAATAAGATCAACGGTTTAGATTAAACGTTTGCATTTTTTATTTGAAAAAAATAACTTAATAGTAAAATGTTGGCATTTTTTGGCAACCAAAATGTTGATAGCGGAACCTTGCTCATATCAAATATGGATCATTGATTTTGTTAATCTAATATGATCTGCGGTTCATATTTATATATCAGATAAAGGGTCGACCTTCTATTAGCAACCTGTCTAGGCACTAAGGAGAACCTTGTGATTGCATTTGATAAGGTAATCAATGTTACATTCTTACATTTTTTTTTATTCAGTGGGGAATCCTTGCAACCTATTCTGGTGGTGAGTTCTTGCTGGTGTATCGCTACTTCCCGGAGCTTGGCTGTGGATTCTCCATTCACTATGGCCAGGGAGAACCTTGTGATTGCATTTGATCAGGTAATCTTATCTCTTTTGAAATATTAGATAGTACTTATAACACAAAGCTTTAAAACTGAAGCATTTCAAATCCCTTCAATCGAGAAAAATGTTGTACACCATATAAACATGAAAATTTTACTTGCTCCTTGCTCTTCTGTTTTATTCAAATTAACCTGTTTTAAGTACCTGGAATATTTTTGTCATTTGTCATGATAATTTTCTTTCTCTGAGGAGGAACTGAGACAAGCTCGTAGAGATAGAGAGGCCATCTTATTTTGCTTTCCACGGAAGAGATGCAAAATCAAGTTTTGATATTATTCATTATTCGCTTGGTCACAAATACCATTAGAGTTTATTATAGATCTTTTTTACCCTCGCTAAGATTATAATGCAATTTAATTTGAATTAATGATTTAATTTTTAATTGAATTTTACATTCAGCTCCGTGACTGGTTGGACTAGGGATGGCAAAAAAGCTCGTGGCTGGTGGCTCGCTCGAGAAAAATTCGATTTGATTCGACATTGGCTCGATACATTTGGGCTCGAAGCAAAATTCGACTCGCTAGAAATTAACTCGAAATTGGCTCGAAATATAATTTTGTTAACTAATTTATATATATTAGTACATAATTTGATATATAATATATTTATTTATTACATATAAATGCTATTTTTATTTAAAATATTATTATAAAATGAATAAAATACTAGTTTATGAATAAAAATAATATTAAAATTGATAAATATTAATTAATTTGTATATTAGTTGCTTGAAAAGATATATAAAAAAGTACGATAATTTAGCTCGACGAGCTCGTTAAGAAACTCGATACAAATTCGATTCGATTCGACAAAACTCGAATTAATTTCAAATCAAGCTTGGGCTAAGGTTAGCTCGCTCGAGCTCGACTCGTTGCCAACCCTAGGTTGGACCTGTCTCTTAACCATGTTGTACCATCTTCTCTTCTAATCCTTTGAAGGTATTTTTTTAAATCAAAATTCTTTCATCAATTTAATATTTGGATCTTCTTATAAGCAATTGGTGATATTCAAACATTTTACAATGTCTACTAGGACTTTCACTGTGTCTGGTAAGTTGAAACCTGAGGAGGCAGTTGTTGCAATACTTTCTTAACTGTCTGAGGAGTTGGTTGATACTGTCGGTACAATATTGCAATCAGAAGATTCTATGTCTGAGAGGAAAAGAAAATTGTAGTTTCTTGAGTTGCAAGAAGAACTTATCAAGGTATTACTACTAGAGAAATAAATTTGGTGTAGGTCAGTAACTATTGTCCTATGATCCTTAATTATTATTAATATTTTTTTTATTCTTCGAGTTGGTTACTTTGATGTGTAATTGCATCATTAATTTATTAGTCTTAAGGACAAGTAGTCTTGCAGAAAAGTCATGAAATATATTTAAACAGTGTTTTTAAAACCGTACCGGCATCCCTACCGGTCAAATGAAAAAAATCCGGTATTTTCTGGTATTTTCCGAAATTTTCCGGTTTTTCCTCTCACAATACCGGATACCGCCGTTTCAGTCACCATTCCGGTTTCCGGTATTACCGGAAATTTTCGGTATCCGGTACGGTTTTCAAAACACTGTATTTAAACATTCAAATTTTACTGCAACATAATTTAAAAAATTCCGATATATCATACACATGAAGGTCTTCAAGGGTGTATTAGCTAGATAGGACAGGATCTATTTGGAGTCATGTCTGGACAAAAGGCACAGTAGAGGTGAGTTGTGCATTAACAAATTGGAAACTTTTATAGATCCCTTACCTCAGCTTTTCAAGGAAACTGTCAATGATTCCTCTTCCTTTTTCTAAAATCTCCTAATTTTGGTAGCAAACTGTCAATGATTCCTCTTCCTTTTTCTAAAATCTCCTAATTTTGGTACCAAAGCAGATAGTTGGTTACTTGGGTAATTGTAGGATTGAAGGAGGCTTATTTCAAGAACTTGCTCTATTTTTTTCTCTTACAAGATATGGCAATAATGAATGCAAATCTCATTAGAACTTAGTTTTGAGATTAATAATATCAAGCTTCGCATTTATAACCAAAGTACACAAATCCCAAACCTGGTTGTTGTTGTATTCTTTGTAAAGACTGAACTCATTGAAATAACAACCCTGCTTCTGTATGTAATTCCATATCCCTGCAATAACCATCTGTCATTGTTCCTTTCTTTAAGCTCTTATATTATGTTTGATTTTAGATTATGTTTGAACAGATTATGAATTTTTGTTTGAAAAGTTTCTTAGCTTTAATCAATACCTTGTATCTTATTTTATGTCTAGAATGTTTCTGGTACTTGTTGAACTTTTGCTAAGAGTATTATCAGTTTTGCTTATTGATATCTACAGTTTTTAACCTCGTCAAGGATGGTGCCCTTATATGGTAGGTGAGATCTCTTAAGATCTGGTGCATCGTGGTACCATACTGGTACTGTACCAGGATCTGACTCTTCACCTGTTCTGGTGGAATAAAAAAAAACATCAACAGCACGCATGCTTAAGCCATATGTTTTTACTGGTTTGATAATTGTGATCCATTGAAATATATCATTAGACATACCAATCTAGGCAATTTTAGTTTATCAATTACAGTCGGTACTTCAAACATTTGGTTGGGACGAACCAATCTAGACAATTTTTTTTGTTTATTTTATTTTTAATATAATTGAATTTAGTATGTTTTACATATCAACAAACAAAAATTAGCCATGGTTTGGATCTGACAATAGACAAGTTTACTGGAAGCAGACTTGTCTTAACATATACTCATGGAATTATTTTTATTTTAATTTTATGTAGGTTTAGAGGTTGAATGATTTTCACCATAGGTAACAACTTGACTCTTTCAAGGTCACATCAGGACCAAAGGATGATGAACATAATTATCTTGATTAACTAAAGGACTGTAATTTTCTCTCTCTACAAAATACCATTATTTCTACTATTCGCAATTAAAATTTTATCAAGGACAATTGCTTAGTTCTGTATGTTGAATGTGAATATTCAAAGATATAATAACTATTGTCCTTGGGAAGTTTTCATTTTCATTTTGTTGGTTGTTCTCAGTTTCAAACACAATACTGACCATTGTTGGAAACAATCCAATTCTGACTACACAAGTAAAAGGAACTTGTTAGAAATTTGGAATTTTCTTATATTGATTTACTTATGTTTGGATATCAGACATTGTCTTGAAAGATATCACAGTTTGTATTGAAACTTGAGACTATTTACTAGCCTCTCTAATAGTTCATGTCAAGTTGTGGCTTATTTGAGCAGGTACCTAAAACACATCTCTAGAAATAGGTTCATTCGTTTATATTCATTCATACTTGAATAAATTTTAAAAGTACAATTGCTCAACTATGTATAAGCCAACATTTTAGAAGACGGTTAAAAGCAAAATGATGCCAGTTGCCAGCTCACGTGCCCCGATTCTTGATAGACAAAAGGAAATTGTTTCATTTTGTTCTTAGTAATAACTAATAAGATAGTTTTCAGATATGCGCCTATCCAACACAAAATTTTAAGCAAGGTAAATTAAATATTCTAAATTTATTCAATGTTCTTTTCTTTTTCTTTTTTACCAAAATGGAATAGATTAAGAAAACTTTATATATCATTTCCTTCCTTATTAATTGGTTGAATGCATTTTCTGAGCTGCTGCCAAAGGAAGGCTGCGTATTTTGCGATGATTCTCTGCTATGTTTCCTTTTGGTACAAGATATTATCGTATTCACGCCTGACTTATATAAGTCATATTATGATAATTTAATATTCTCTCTCAATCACCATGAGTTCCTTTTAGTGAAAAATCTAATTTTCAATATACTCTTATCTTTTATTTATAATAAAACGATAGGGGCAAAGACCCTTATTTTTGCGTCAAAAAAAAAATACTCTTTTTACCTCATTCAAGCACAAGACATGTCAGGGCGTGGGCTATATGCATCCTAATACGTTTCCACTAATCGGTTGGTCAGAAATTAATTGCACTTGAATTACCCACTGTCAAGTTTTATTTACACTCGAAAGTAAACATTGCAATGTTTGAAATATTTACCAAAACATCCTTGGAGCACCGTACACGACAAATTAACAATGTTTGAGCACTGTTTGAAATATTTTAACTTTTTTGAAATAATATCAAACATAAAATTGCCCGTATATTGAGCGAACACTGCTGCTAGTAGATATTAAATTAAATACATATAATATCAAAGTTTTTATTATTTAAGGACAATATTAATCAATTAAACCATTTATCAAGGATTACAATTTTCAGATCATTTCCACCGTGTCCGTCCATAAAGCTGTACGAATCGAATTGAGCCTAATTTTAAAATCCATTTATGCATTGCATCATTGTATCACTATCAACCAATTTAACAAATCCATTCTCATGCACTTTAATTAAATTATTACTTTCACGCCTTCACATCTTTCTTCCCATAATTTTTTTTTATAAAAAAATTCCCATCTAGTGAAATTGCAGCTAGCTCCTCATCTATCCCCTAATTTCCATTTTTCAATTCCCAAATGCCAGATAAAACCAAATAACATGCAATCAATTAACTGAAGTGAGGGCAACACGATAAAAAAAAAATGGTACTTAATTTTAGTTGAATGATCTACCACAAAGTTCAAGAAATAGCTCAATTTTTTTTTAAAAAAAAACCTTACACTAGCACAGGCAAAAAGACACAAGTAGGGCCGTCAATATATCTCCGTTTCACATATTTTCGTTTCGTTCCGTCTGAAACGGAACAAAAATGAAAGAGAAAATGATTTCGTTTTCAGAAATGGAACGAAAACAAAAAATGATTTTGTCAACATTACCGAAACATGTTTCGATTATCGAAACGGAACAAAAGCGAAATAATATTTCTGTTTCGTTACCGAAACGGAACAGCTCTGTTTCGTTACCGAAACGGAACAGCTCTGTTTCGTTACCGAAACGGAACAGCTCTGTTTCCTTGCCGTTTCCCACGTTTGACAGCAATAGACACAAGTGTGCTTTGGTTGACTTTGAGAAACTTGCATTCTGATCAGTTTACATTTCAAAATGTCGATATATACAAATACAATGGTTAATATATCAATTAATGACAGAAGCGTACGTATCAGATTAATTAATGTTAAAATAATGTTATAAAAAATTCTAGAAGAAATTAAGCCAAAAAAGACTAACCATAATCTCAATTCGCAACAAAGAAATCATACAAAATTAATGAGAAAAAACTACATTAATTAATCAATTAAACTAACTAGCCTACAAAGTCAAAATTGCGGCCGACCACCATCAGTTCCCGTTCCCCAGCTGTAGCCGTCTCCGGCAGGCAGTTGAACATTATTCATCAGGTTAGGAGGCAAACCTTGGAAGAGCTGCGCACTGCTCGGATCGGCAAGCAGTTGCTGATGTTGTGGCAGTGGTTGACCATGACCCGCGAGCCCAGCTGTTCCCATGGGATCATGGCGCAGCGGAGGCTCGTCCTCCTTTTCAAGCGGGAGCCTCTCATACGTCGCATTGCCAAAGGAGGCCGTCATTACAACCACTGGACCAGATGCAATAAGTGCTCCGACCACGCTGCCTCCCACGATCTGCCCCTGACCCCCGGCTAGATAAACTGTCAGCCCGGTTGCAGCTGGTGGTGCAGGAGGGGGCAAGAACGACCCGGCAAGTGAAAGAATCTCGAAGCGGCCATGAAGCGTCACCACCGCAGTAGGGTTCCCTGGCTGGCGCAGGGTGACGTTTGTCACCATGCCACTGCCGCTTAGCACGCACATGCCACGCTGCCGACGGCAGGCAAAGGCCGACATGGTGTCGAAAATATCGCACCCGTCTGCAACCTCCATTACATGCGTGCGCAGGGCATTTGCGCTGTCCTGAGCGATTATGATTGGCTGCTTGGGCTTGTTCTTCGAGCCAGATGGTCGGCCTCGTGGCCGCCGACTCATCAAGTCCATTCCCCCGCTGGTGCCTCCTCCGCCACTACTTGGGCTGTTATTTCCACCACCAGTGCCGCCTCCTCCTCCTTCGATGTTATTGCTGCCGCTGTTGTTGGTGTCGCCATTTAGTTGGGCATTGGTGTCATGGTGCTCTTCCTCTGACTTGGGGTGGGACTGGTGGAAAATTTGGAGATGAGACGGGAGGTGGAAGTCGCGGGTATGGAACGGGGGAGGGAGGTGTTGCTGGAGGTGGTGACCATGAGACACCGGATCCATGTCTGAAGTTTCTCCTCTTTTGAATCCCTAATTTAAATTTAAAATTAAATGCATAAGCACCAGCACAAGCACCAGAGCTAATTATGTGCTATATATATATTTGTTTTCTAAATTCTAATTTCTTGCTTGGTTTTAGTTCCCTCCTTTGCGGTGGATTGGTAGATATTCTTGCTGTTGTGTAAGGAAATTAATTAACACAGGACATGGAAGGTTTAATGAAATGAGATTAACCAGAAAGAAAGAAAAGGGAGGGGGAGTCCGGAGAGAGGAACGGAAATATTATATATATCGACTTATATATTATTATATGTTTCACTGCTCTCTCTCTCTCTCTTTCTAAAGAGCATGCTGCATGCGTGCAAGGGTAATTAAGATTGATAAACATAAATTAGAGAGGGTTAATTAGGCTACAGAATGCCAGTGCCAGTTCTAGGACATGCATATATAAAAAGGTCAAAGACGTCTAATAAGAGTGAGAGGGATTGAAATTTGAAAGTCAAAGAAGAAAAGTGGAGAGGAGATGCATGATGGCCTAATTAATGGGTAAATTATCAAGGAATAAGAACTCTTGTGACATCACGTATTTACTAACTTTATGAAAATTAATCCAAAATGATGATAAAAAAAAAAACAATACCAACTATCAACTAATTAGTCCTCCAAGAGCGAAGATCTGACCCTGCACCAATTCGACATGAGCCAATTTTGTTTCACAGAAATTTTTTAAGTATTTTTTTTCGGATTTTTAAAAACTATTATTTTCTAACAGTTCAGAACTAATTAGATTAACGATTTTCTAAAATTTTAAAAAAATACATAAAAATTTTGAAAAAATATAAAATTTAGTATTCATGGAGATTTCAATAGGAAGATCGTATTGGACGGTTTGGATCGGTCATTTTGAACAAGATCTAGGAGTTTTGAGCCTGACTCACAGACTCTCTTGTGAGTCGTGACTCACATAGCAAAACTCATGGAAGCTTCGATGCATACTAATGTACGGAAGCTTTGATGCATACTGATCTGAACTCTTGGATTTGATTCAAAATGACCGATCTAAACCGTCCAATATGATCTCCCTATTGAAATCTCCTTGCTGACCAAATTTTACATTTTTTCGACATTTTTAAGTATTTATTTCGGATTTTTAAAAACTGTTATTTTTTAATGATTCAGAAAAAATTAGATTAGCGATTTTCTAAAATAAAAAAATACTTAATAATTTTGAAAAAAATATAAAATTTGGTCGGTAAGGAGATTATAATAGAGAGATCATATTTGACAATTTGGATCGGTCATTTTGGATCAAATCCAAAAGTTTGGATCAAGCTTCTAAATTTCTGCGAAATAACGACGAAATAACAGAAATAGCGGTATTCTATATCAAACTGCATGAACGTTACGGTCTTAATTGAGAAAATGACGTAACGCGTTATTTCAGTTATTTCGACGATATAACGTGTTATTTTAGTTATTTCGGAGATATAACGCGTTATTTTAGTTATTTCGGCGAAATAACAAGCTGTTATTGGAACTATTGTTGAATTGTGTATTCAATATTGAACTATTGTTAAATTGGCACAAGCTGCTACTGCTACTGCTACTCAATATTGGTACACTTCAGTATATTGAATTTGGTATGGCCATATGCTATTTGTATGGAGTATTGGAGATGTATAAACATATAAATTGATAGTTATAGAATTGATGTGTGTCAAACTTTGAAAAAAAACACTACACCGTTATATCACCGTTATAACATCGAAATAACACCGGAATAACATGGAGACCTGGACCGTCATACCGAAAAAACCGAAATTTAAAAGCTTGGTTTGAATCAATATTCACCGAAGCTTCCGTACATTAGTATCAAATCCAAAAGTACTAATTAATGACATTAATTGATAGGAGATTAATGGTGCTTATCTCACGACTCACGGCAAACCCTCTATCTCTGTAGGGACCTATCAAGAATTCTGACGACTAATTTAACCCTGCCCTCTAGCATCCGCATTTCAACTCAATTAGTACCAAAACTTTTTTTTTTTTGAAGTAAAAATGTGGGTCAAAGCCCGCAACTTTTCATTAATTAGTACCAAAACTATACAAATCTTTACACAATCATTTTCTTTTCATAAATTGTGCTCCTTTATCTCCGAAATATTATAATGTTTTGTAATCCACTATACTTTTGCATTTGCAATGAAATTAGGCAAATGATAACACTCTATTACACTAAAAGTTTTAGACAATTCATATTGATTTTTATCTGACGATTATAATTTATTTATAAAATTTATGGCAACGAAAAATTAATATTATTTGAAACTTAGCAATTAATGAAGAGATTATTGATTAAGCCCATCAGGCTCCACTCTTGTTTCTAGTGTTATTATTTATTTGGAAGAGACACATTTCTAGTTCAAAATTAGCACAATCCAACTTGTTATATTTATTACTAGATAAGCCAAAAATTAATATTTTATTTCCGCACGGCCTTTCCTTAATCGTCTACTGAAATCAATTCTCGCATATATATTCTATCATAATTATTGATGTCCTTAAACGAAACTTTTAACATGAGCTTAGATTGGAATGACTAGGACTAAATTATACGCTGAAGGGCCGGCACGTCAATAGGAAGAGGATGACTAATTAAATTAGGAAAGAGATTAGCCAATTGGGTCTATCCATGTAGGCAGGGAGGCATGTTTCATATATGCTTTGCATGTGAAAAATTAAAGGCAGGAGGCAGCTTTAATATCGTATTCCCCCTCTCTCTCTCTCTCTCTCTCTCTCTCTCTCCAATTAATAAATTCCTGTTATTGTTGTTGTTGTTTATATGTATATAAAGGATTAGTGCTTGGAGTGTGCCCCCACGATCCATCCTCCGCCGTTGGTGGCGGATTAGTGCTCCCCATGAGAGATGAGACCGGCCCCAATTGCAAGACCAACTTCAATTAATTACTTATTATAATCATAGTTAAAGTTAATTAATTAAGCTTAAGCCCAACAAAAGTATGAGGCATGGATACCTTACTTGCACTTTGTACACGGTACACCTTATAATAATAATTTTAAGGTACAACGAAGCTCTTAGATACAAGCTGTCTATAACTTACCTTTTACATTTTCAAAAGTCGTACTCAAGTTTGTTTTCGTATAGGTTCTCTAACTTCTTGATTTTCCAAGTAATGAAGCTCCTAGATGCAAGCTGTTTATTAAGTTAAAAAATGATTAAGTACTTGTGCTCAACTGAATCTTATTAAGTTAATCATTTTTACTTCATTACAATTGGGTTGGCTCTCCATCCGATCTGTTTAAGTAGTAATTAATTAATTCGATTCAAATTAGTACTGGTACGGTGGTACCGTACTCGTACTGTCCGAAATTATTTAATATAAAAATTTGGACACCAAAAAATTTAATACAAAGAATTATTATTTTTTTTAATAAGAAAAAAATTCCAACGCGTTTATAAACCGCGCCTCTCTCTCTCCTCTCGAACGCGTTTTATAAACGAGTTACAAGTCTTAAAACGCGTTTATAAAACGCGCTAAAAGCTGCAGTGATTGCGGCGAAAGTTTCTGACTTTGCGCGTTATTTTCTGATTTTACGCGTTTATAAAACGCGTAAGAAGCCTTCTTACCCTTTTATAAAACGCGTTCGAGAGATCTAATTTTCATATAAATACCCAACCTTCTGTCGTCCAAAATAAAAAAAAAGGAAAAAGATATGAAAAAAAGAAAAAAAATGAGAGGAAAAGAAGAGTTAGATGGTGGAATGCAAAATAATATTAGTTGGTGTGAAACTAATAGCCATAAGGGTTGTATGCGGCACACTTATTCACTGATACAGAGTCGCACACAATCCTTATGGCTATTAATATTCCACCAACTTTAAAATAAAAACTTTCCTGTGGAATCTGTTATTACGTGTAGAGGACAGTTTGTTGGGCTGGGTCTACGAGCCATAACACCGCAGCCGACATCCTTGGATGAGAATCTGCATACATGCAGTCATCCTCATCCAAGTCTCAGAAAAAGAGGGGGTCAAGGTGACAATCAGTCGCCCAACTCTTCTCTATTAGTTGCGGTGATGTTTTCTCTTCCCACCCTTAGCAATGGATCTTCTACAATTTTTTTTTTATGTGGTTCAAAATTTTAATATCATGTATTTTGTAATTTTTTTTGTTGTGTATTGTGTGGTTCAAAATTTTAATAAATTGTAATTTTTAATTTGTATTGTGTTTTTTATTATAATGTTCATTGAGTTGTAATGTCTAATATAATTTAAATAAATATTAAGTCTCTTAATATTAATATTTCGAATTTCACAATAAAAATGAAAATGGATAAAATAAAAACTAAAATAAATTAGATAATAAAACTTACAACACATATACTACACGAATTAATACATATACTAAAACACGAATTAATACATATACTAAAACATAAAAGAAAACAGATGATAATAATAGAACACACAATAATAAAAACATCTAATTATAGAAAACCTAATTATAGAACACACAATAATAAAAACATCTAATTATAGAAAACCTAATAATCAGTCCAAATGATATATGTCATTTTCATTTAACGGGTGATTTTCAAATCCAGGAGGACATGCCTGTTGCAAACGCAACCAAACGATTCCATCTCCACGTCGGACATGATATCCTCCATCCCTCTTAACTACATCCGTCCAATATTTCGGCCCTCTCACTTCAAAAACGTCGCGTTGAAAAACCTTCACGTAAAATTTGTCGGAAGGATAGTTCAAGTAGACGTGCCGAAGAATATCTCGTTTACTTATTCCTCCATCTCCTTGTAGAAGCACACCGGTACAAACATGACGTGGTTTAGTTGACATTATGTTTTCTCGATTTCTTTTCTCTGCTTAACTTCTCTAAAGTTTTGGTTTTTGATTTCTGAATTTTCGACGTGAATTTGCGGAGAAGTAGGACTATTTATAGACTCAACCCTTATTACGCGTTTATAAAACGCGTAATAAGGTTTGAGCGCGTTTTATAAACGCGTACGAAGGGCTAAGTTAATGGAATTCAATACTTTCGCAGGCTGTCAGTCTGTTTTACTGTTTTACCTGGACACCACCTTCGTACGCGTTTATAAAACGCGTTCGAAGGCCTCCAACGCGTTTTATAAACGCGTACGAAGGTGGTGTCCACTTTTTGAGCAGCGTGATACTGTGTGTTGAGCAGCGTTTTATAGCGCATTTTTTGAGCAGACCCCTATTCTAGCGCGTTTTATAAACGGCTAAATAATTGCCTATATATATCTCAATTCGTTCTCCTATTTCGTATCACAAAATCACAAACAAAAGACGCGTAAAATCAGAAATTTGAGAAATGGAGAAGGATCAAAACAATAATAAGATGGGGGAGGAAACATCCAAGGTGGGGGAGGAAACACCTAATGTGGTAGCAAAAAGGATCCCATTATACGGCCCTCCGAAGAGAAGGGCCGTCTCGGCTGTACGTCGTTTCCCTCCAGGCTGTGGCAGGAGCCCTGATTTTAGTATGGGGGTTAAAATAGATGAGAGTTCTAGTGAGAATAAGGAGGAGGAGGAGAATAAAGAGGTTAAGGAAGTGGAGAAAAATTAGAGTTTAATTGTGCTAGAATAATGGAATTTATCTATTTTATTTTCTATGAAATTTAATTTGTAATATGAACGTCATATCTAGAATTTATGTTATTGTATGAATTTATATTTTATCTATGTTTTAATTAATTATCTAAATTATTGTGTATGAATTTATGTTTTATCTATGTTTTAATATTCATAACTAATTAATATAAAAATTAAGAAAAATTTCCATTACAATATTCAGAACCCATTAATATAAAAATTAATAATCATTTCCATTACAATGACTCTCATTAATATGAAAACAACGATTTAAATTAATAACAATTTTCATTACAGTAATTCTCATTAATATGAAAACAAGGATTTGCGGAGACTCATGGACAGTTGCCCAATTCTGCGAGAACCTTCGACAGTCGTCGAGTTCTTCCCTAATTGGGTCGGCAGAACTCTACCGCCCATTATCCATGATCGTAGACAGCAGAGTGTTGGTCTACCTCAGATGATGATGAAGTTAGCGAGCTGTCCATCTGGGCCGACCTTCGTACATAATAACAGATTCCACCGGAAAATATCTTATTATAATTTCGCACTGATTAACATTGAGAGGTGAGAATGAGAGAGGTGAGAATGAGAGATGAGAATGACATTCAGAGGTGAGAATGAGAGATGTGAGATGAGATTTGCGGCTTGGGTTCGGTTTATAAACTGAAATGATGAAAGAAAAAGACAAGAAAGTAGGGCTTGAACCCGTTCTTAAAACGGGTACAAAGCCTTTTAACGCGTTTTATAAAAGGGTAAAGCCTTTTAGCGCGTTTTATAAAAGGGTAAAGCCTTTTAACGCGTTTTATAAAAGGGTAGAAAGCCTTTGAACGCGTTTTATAATAGAGTAAAGGCTTTTAACGCGTTTTATAAAAGGGTATAGTCGGATGAACTAATGAGTACAAGGCCTTTTAGCGCGTTTTATAAAAGGGTAAAGCCTTTTAACGCGTTTTATAAAAGGGTATAGTTGGATGAACTAATGAGTACAAGGCCTTTTAGTGCGTTTTATAAAAGGGTACAAAGCCTTTTAGCGCGTTTTATAAAATGGTACAAAGCCTTTTAGCGCTACGAGTTAATTAACTGCTTCTCAACGCTAAATAGTTAATTGAATGCTGAGGGTCCCATTATACGAGTTAATTAACTGCTTCTCAACGCTAAACATGTATATTCTCTTACAATACATTCCATTACAATATATAAAATTACGACAACACTTAATCTTCAATTATTTCATTTTTTCTTCCTACCGAAAGACAGTACATTGCCAAATTTCCCCCCAAACAATCCTTTTCGTCCTCTCTCCCTTGATGTATTGCCTTGATCTGTTGGAAATCTAGCCGACTCACTTCTCATATTTCCAGATGCGACATCTCTTACCCGTGGATCAATGCTTATAGAATTTCTCTGTGGTTGTACAGATCCTTGGTCCTCCCGATTATTGTTGCTTCGTGGATCAACATGCAATGACATTCGTCCTGGTTGAATGGGTGTTTGACGAGTCTGAACCGTATGTTCAGTACTCGCTGCCCTTCTTGGACTGTTGGCCCTTGTTGGTGGTCTACTGGTGTATCGACCGGATTGCAATGCGTCCATCGGATATGGCGGTTGGGGTGCTGCTTGTCGCGGTTGACTGGTTGAAGCTTCACCTTGATTTTTCTTTTTTGTTTTTCTTGTGGAACCTCCACATTTCCTTCCATCATATCCATCCACATCTCTACACGAATGATTTTGCGCCTTCCTCGATTGACCAAACTCTTGTCGGGGACAATTATCGGACCTGTATAAACTGGCCACTCTTCCTCATCTTTGTAACAATGAAACCGACCTGCTGACCAAATCATGTGCTGGTTTTGCATGCTATAGTGACCATCCACAAATTGATCTACATTGTAATTTGTCTCCCTGCAAACAGCAATGACATGTGCGCAAGGGATACCTGTCAATTGTGATTTTTGGCACTCACATGTGGTTCGAGTGAAGGGCAATTGCACATCGGTTTGCTCCATGTCGGGTGGAATTTGAACTGTGTAATGGGAATAATCGTAGCCTACACCATCACGGTACTCCTCGCGAACTTTCACGCGAAATTCTCCAAGGTCCAATCTTAACACGAATGTGCTCATAAACTCCTCTGAGATTGAAACAAAAAGATGAAGTTAGTTCAAAATGGATTAAAATGAATGAATGAATTAAATTATTTTTCTTTAAGTACTTACGTGATTTTCCATCATGCTTGATCAATTTATTCTTTACTCCTTCCGGACATCTTTCTCCTAAACTCAACCTTTGAAGTGCTTCTTGTGTTCGCTTGTTCATCCAGTTGGCACATTTATACCACGTGCCTTCTATAAGTGCTGTCACTGGTAATCTTCTCTCTATTCTAAATACATTATTCAGACTCTCTGATCCATTACTTGTCATTATACCCCATCGATGCCCCTTGTCAAAACTCTGAGCCCATTTATATAGTTTTGGTCGCTCGTTGTTGTCATTTTCATTAATTTTACCACAATTTCTTAGATACTGATAAGCCCTCAGGTTGTTTTCCTTCAGTACTCCCCAATTCTCTCTAAAACGTCTAGGGTCTTTCTTGTTAGCAAGTCTACATTTGAAAAAGTTTTTCAAATCAGCATCTTGTGACCCGCCAGCCTCCTTTCATAAGTTTTCCGCAACATGCTGCATGCAGAACAGATGAATCGCTACTGCATGCGCACCTTGTGCCTTCCAACCGTAATCTACGGATGCAAATACCGCTTTTATTGCCTTATGACGGTCAGATATGACACAGTATCTAGTGTTCCGCCCTAAAACTTCCCATCTAACCCAAGACATAAACCATCCCCAAGTATCCTTATCTTCTTTTTCGCCCAATCCGAATGCAACTGAAATTAATCGATTTTCTGGATCATAACCACACACTGAGAACAATCTACCTATGTATCGGCCCGATAAAAAACTAGCATCAATTGAGATAACAGGTCTGACATATTTCATCGCTTCTATGCACGGACCAAAAGCCCAGGCTGCCATCTTGAAGACGCCAACGTTATGATCGTTTGTAGGCCAAGAAACTATTGTGTATTTCGTTCCTGGGGTTGTCGCCTTCATTGCCTCTAGAAGGCGTGGAAGTTTATTGTAGGCCCCTTCCCAAGACCCAAACAATTGCTCCAACGCTCGCTCCCTCCCACGCCATAGTTTATTATAAGTCGGTTCAATACGTGGATATCTAGCCCTTATGAGGCTTCCTATGTCCTGGACACTTTTTCCCAATTTTTTTTTCAATTCATCCCTAACGTGTTCGGCAATGAGACTAGCTGTAAGGTTTGCGTGACCTTTTTGGCCCGGGGGTCTCGAACAAATATGCTCATTGGGATTGGTAGAGATCTTCCAATTTGTATTATAACTCTCACGTCTACCATACAATCGCCACTTACAATTCGGTTTTTGCATGCAAACCATTACAATTTTTTGTTTATTGCTAGTTTCCGTTCGAACTTCTCGATTTGTTTTGCATGAAACATCACAGACAGCTAGAATTAGTTATTTTTTGGAACCGAATCTTTTACCATGAGCAAGTTCGCCTTGTGGCCCTAAACTACGCTCCGGCATACCAGCATACTCAAACATGGAAATATCACACAATTCACTTACAGGATGGTGCAAGTCCGTCCTTCCTGAAACGTACGGCTGGTCGCAGTTTGCATAAAAGGCACTTCTCTCTCGGAGAAGTCCTCCACATCGGTATATTCTTCTCCGGTAGGAAGGTCGGAGTAAGTCGCCGGACCCTCATCTTCATCACCATCGGCAACCTCGACTTCATCTCCTGATGTGTTATTGTCTTGCGTAGGAACGGACTGTTCGCCAGTGTATTGGTAAGGGGTGGATTGCTGGCCACACATAAGGTTTAAGGAAGTGTTTGGCTCACTTCTACCGGGCTCGTCAAGGGGTGTTTGGTTCAGATCTGGTCCCGTGCCATATACGGGGATGAAATCAACATGCAACTCAATAATCGGTAACCCTCTCGTCTCGAATGTCTCGTGGTAAAAAAGGCGCCATTGATCTTCAGAATTTACAGGAAGAAATAGCGATTCATATCTCCCATTTACAATTTCGTTGTAACGACCATGGATATTCAAAGTGTACTGGGTTTCTAAAATCTGTAGCCTGCTGTATAATTCATTTCGAATATCAGCAAATGTGGTATGCATACTACAACCGATGTGGAAGTAAGAAGAACCAAAAGTTGGACATTGGTTGACATATATTGTAATTGTAGACATTTTTGGATTTGATTGATAGGTTTTTAAATTGTAAGAGATAATCTGTTGTGAACGATTTCAATTCTGCGAGAATGTATAGTCTTATATAACTTCAAATAACGCGGTTATAAATTCACAAACTTATAGACAGAAATGACTAAAGTTCGATCGAAATGACTAAAGTTTGATCGAAGTGATAGAAGTTGGAATGTTGCCCTCCCAGCGCGTTTTATAAACGGGTAAGAAGCCTTCTAGCGCGTTTTATAAACGCGTTAATTGCGTTTTAACTATTCTGAAAGTTCAGCTTTCTAGCGCGTTTTATAAACGCGTTTTAAGGCTTGTAACGCGTTTATAAAACGCGTTCGAGAGGAAAGAGAGAGAGGCGCGGTTTATAAACGCGTTGGAACTTTCTTCTTATTAAAAAAAATAATAAATAATTCTTTGTATTAAAATTTTTGGTGTCTGAATTTTTATATTAAATAATTTCGGTCGTACTGTTGTTGTATGTTGTACGTTTGATGTCCCTTTGGATAACATACCAATAATATAATAAATAAAATAAATCCGTAGCATGCAGCCAAACGAAATGGAAACATCAATTGATAATTTTTGCTTACCTAGTATGCGACAAATCAGTCAAACGCTAGCTTGATTTGACGGGAATTGGGATGTAATCCATTTCACAAACTGGAGCCGGGAGGGGAGGCGATGGCCGATGGGAATTGGGATATAATCATTTGATTATAATATTAGCAAGCTTTTAAATTTCGGCGAAATAACGCCGTTTTTTCGGAAATTTCGGTATTTCGGATAAAAACGCACCACCGTTACGGTTTCAAACCCAAAAAATTCGTAACGCGTTATTTTCGAAAAAACGCCGTTATTTCGGCGAAAATATTTCGTTTTTCGGTGAAAAAACGGAGATAATTTAATCATTTTGGTATTTGGTATTGTACTATTGTCGTATGGATTAGACTTTATCACTTTAGAGATTACTATTGTATTGTCGTATGAATTGTTGTTAAGTTGGATATTTGGATGTTAAGGATTAATTAATTAGTATTGTACTATTGTCGTATTGTTGAGCTTTAGAGGAATTATTTGTTTTACTACCTATATTTCTGGTAGGAAATAGAATGTGCAAGTTACAAAGAGAAGATCCAGTACCAATCGTATATAGATTATAATTAGATTATTAGCACATTAAAAAAAATATAGAAGTTCGACTTGTAATATAGTATTTGACTATTTGTATAATATGAGTTTGACACATATGTTCGTATATGCACACCGTTTTTTCGCCGTTTTTTCACCGAAATAACGCCGCACCGCTATATCAACTCCGGACCGTCATACCGAAAAAAACGAAATTTAAAAACTTGAATATTGGAGCGCTTGGAAGTTAGCAATTCATGTACCGGAGCCATGACGTAGGAACTTAGGGGTAGGAGCGATACCATAGGTTTGTAGGTCCCTTTATTAGGTCACGGTCGAGGTCTAGGTTTCTACTATTACTATTATTATTAGAGGTATTATTTTTAGTATGGCTAGTCTTGCTATTAGTATTTTTATTTTTATTTTTATTTTTATTTTTTATTTTATTTTTTATTTTATTTTTTTTTATTTTTTTATTTATTTTTATTTATTTTTTTATTTTTTTATTTTTTTTTTTTGTTCTGGGATGTGTTTTCTTGTTGGGTTTCTTTCTAGCCTACCCCAACTTGTTTGGGACAAAAGGCTTAGTTGTTGTTGTTGAATATTAGTTATGGGTTGAGGGTTGTGCTGTCAGTGTGGCCTTGTGTTCTTTCTGGGCCAAGCAATTAATCCCATGCTGTTGTTTTTCGGATTCCAATTTACCAATTACAATGTGCTTCTTCTTATTGGGTGTGTTTGGATGAGAAAAGAAGAAGAGGAAGAAGGAAGATGGAAAGAAAAAAAATTATAAACAATCCAAACTCTTCACAAAGTTACACACTTCCCAATACTTCTTCCCTTCTTCCCTTCTTATCACTGCTATCCAAACGCACCCATTCTTCCTTCTCTCCTTTGCCCTTTAACAACAAAGAAAGAATTGGGGAAACAGAAATGAAATGATGAGCTCGCTAGCTAGCTAGAGGCACGCCTTGTATACATCTCTAAATGGCATATATGATATCACAAGAATGCTCTGTTACATTCATATTCATATTCATATATTTAATTTTAATAATTCAAGCGTCTTCAGGACGCAACACTAATATTACAGATGAGTAACTGAGCATGGGGTACAAGTTGGAGTCCAAAAAGTTTGCAAACTGCCTCACAGCAGTGACCCGGTCCGGCAGGTCTTCAGACAAGAAGTCAAAGGGCGCCGGCTTGCTTGTGTCTACAAGAGGGTCCCACCGGTACCCAGGTCGATCTGGCAGAGTCACCACAACTGGGAGATGGCTTGTGTTGAATGCCACATAAATTTCTCCTTTCACCTCATCATTCTGTTTTGCAAAAGCAAACATAATTATAAAACAAAAATGTCCAACCGACGGCATGGCAGTACTGCAATAAATTAGGAAATAGATAGGACAGACAGCAGTAGTAGTACCATAGAGAAGGCAACAAACCGGCTGGTATCAGACCAGTCAGGCATACCCGGTTGGTGGCCATGCCACTGCAATTGCTGTGCTGTTGGAAAATCATCCATCCCTAAGCACTCACATTCTCTGCACTATTTTATTGCGTGTTAAAATACGTGCCTCCTCACATGGGGTCATAGCAATATTACTGCCAAGAATTTCAATTTTTTTCCCCCCTTATTTTGTTTGTGGTTGTTGGGGTTGGGGGGTGGGCAAAGGGGGTTGGCATTACCGGCGAAATTTGATGAGGAGGCGGCAGAAACGGTACAGGTCACAACTCTGCTCCTCCTTCCTGTCCCATCTGAAGTAATTTAACTGCATGCGAGTGATTTGGAAATAAAGATTAGTGTCTGTGCATGTCTGTTTTTGTGCATGAGTGCAAAAGAAATGTTGCATAGATAAATACATAGTTATCATGGCAGTAGGTATTGTTGTTGCCTCCTTTGGTGTGGCCATACTCATCCCCCATGTAAATCATTGGAACCCCCTGAAATATTGTCATTAGACAATTGTTACGACGACCTATCCAGGTAGAATGTGCCAAATATTTTATAAACACTGGGAAGAAAATAAAACACAAAGCAAACTAAGAGATACCTGAGAGACCATAAGGCAAACGAAGAAGTTGCGCATTTGCCTCTTTCTTAATCTTCTCACTCCCATACTTGCAAACTCCCCCTCCTTTGATTATTAAAAGGGAAACACCCAAAAAAAAGGACATATTTTAGTTATTTTTTTCCCTTTCTAAAAGAGGAATGTGATGTTGTTATCAATAGCAAGATAATTTGCCATGCCTATACACAAAGCAACTTTTTTACTAGGTATACAAAAACAAAATAGGAAATGCATCTAGGTAATTTTTTTGACCTCGCCACAGTTCCAACTGAGGTTATGATTCTCCCCATCTCGGTTGTCTTCTCCATTTGCGAGATTGTACTTGTTGTTGTATGTCACTAGATCTGCAAGGGTAAAGCCGTCATGTGCACAAACAAAGTTCACACTGTGCCATGGTTTTCTCCCACCACCCTGACACACCAAATGACCACAGGTAAGATGAGATAATCAGAGCTGGAGTTAAAACCAACACAAGGCAATTGCTAAATAGTACATGTAAGTTCACATTGTAATATACAGAAGGAATAATGATAGAAAAATATATACCTGGTACAGGTTGGGACTGCCACAGAGGCACTCAGCAAAACCTCCTGCAAAGCCGTTGGTTCCTTTTATGAACTGCCGCACTACATCCCGATACTGCCATTACAATTAATTATTCACAACTCATCAATCCTTTACAATATCACACTACAGAATTCCTAATAAGAACACTTAAAAATTATTAAAAAGAAAATGTGTGTGTGAACCTGACCTGGCCGTTCCATTCAGACCAAATATTCCAGTGAGGGAACTGTCCCACTTGGTACAGCCCTCCTGCATCCCATGCCTCTGCAATTAACTACACAGGCACGCTATTTTTTATTAGTAATTATTAATTATTTAGTTAAATTGGCAGGAAGCAAGGAACCTCAAGAGAACTAAATTATTTTTGAAGGAAACTGAGATGCTGGTAAGCACCTTAACACCACAGAGAATAGGGTCATTGCTAATCATGTCGATGAGAGGAGGGTTCGGAAGGGGTGTGCCGGTTGTTATCCCATCTCCTTCGAGTGCATATCCGTAGACGTTCATCGGATCCCACAGGCTTCCAAATTTCAAATAAACAAATTAAGTCAATGGCCCTTTGTATTAACAAACAAAATACAAAAGA
The DNA here is from genome assembly GCA_028095005.1 of Rhynchospora pubera. Classification (NCBI taxonomy): domain Eukaryota; kingdom Viridiplantae; phylum Streptophyta; class Magnoliopsida; order Poales; family Cyperaceae; genus Rhynchospora; species Rhynchospora pubera. The sequence goes on from JAMFTS010004930.1 coordinate 47,694, forward strand.
TTTAGTAAGAGGATACTACGTAAAGCACCTGCTGCCTCTGGTCATGATCGATGCTAGATCGAATCTAAACCCATCGATATGCATCTCTGTCACCCAATATCTGGTACAAGCTCCAAGTCGTTATTTTCAGAAATAAAGGTATGGGTAGATTCTGATTAATGGAAAAAATGTTGATTTTAAAAAAAGTAATAGAAAGAAAACCTCAAGCAATCAACAATGAACTGACGAACCACAGGATGGTTACAGTTAAAGGTGTTACCACAGCCCGAGTAATTGTAAAACTCTCCCTGAAAATGAGATGGTGCTACTTAATGAGTACAAGCCATGTATATAATGCAATGTATATTCATGGTAGGAGAAATAAGTAAGCATTGAGGTTAAAGTGGAGAAAAGGGGATTATATGACCAAAAAAAAGAGATGAGGAAAAAGATGGGCATGCCTTTGGTGCAAGCATGTAGTAAGTGCTGTTATCAATGCCTCGGAAAGAAAGGATGGGGCCATTTTCGTTGCCTTCAGCAGTGTGGTTGAAGACGACATCCATGATGACCTCAATGCCGCTCTTGTGTGCCTCCCTCACCAGTGTCTTGAACTCCTTGATCGCATCCCGCCCGCAGTTCCTATGCCCTGCTGCCGCATATCTCATCATGGGCGAGAAAAAGTTCACTGTTGAATACCCCCAGAAATTCATCCTGCCAGACAACAAGCATTCAAACTCAGAAGCATTCTTCCAGAGTCCAGTCTAGTCTGGCAAGGTCTTATATATATGATTTTAGTTTAAATTTGAAGGGAGCAATGCATGGGGTAACTTACTTATGCTGACCCATCACTGGGTTGTGATCAAAGTACTCGAGCTCATTGAACTCATGACATGGCATCAGCTCTATGCAATTAATTCCCAGTTCCTGAAAACTGAAGAGACTCAACATCTCATCTGAAACTGGGGTATATGCTTATGTTTAGCAGAACAAATGTATTAGAAAAAGTACCCTGAGGTGGTCGAGTTTCTGTACAGCGCTGGCATAAGTGCCAGGGTGGTGCACATTGCTGGAGTCATGGTTGGTGTAACCACGGATGTGCATCTCATAAATGATGAGGTCTTTGTGATGTAATCCGAGGGGGCGATCTCCTTGCCAATCAAACTAGGGAGGGGAGCAAGAAGGTGTGAGATAAATAGTAAAAGGGAAGATGGGGAGCAAGAAGGTGTGAGATAAATAGTAAAAGGGAAGATGGGGAGGGGGATGGGGGGGAAGGAAAGAAGCATACATACATCGTCATGAGAAGCAGGTGAAGGGATCATGCCAGCCAACTGGGGCCAGCAATCGGCAGAGGGAGAGGGAGAGGGACCCACAAGGCCATAGGCCTCTCGGCTGACAACGACAGCCTTGGCGTAGGGGTCGAGGAGGACGTTGGAGGAATCGAAGTAGAGGCCTTGGTGGGGGCAGAAGTCGCCATCGAGCTGGAAGCCATACAGCATGTGCTCCAATTCCTCCAATTCCTCCAATTTGGTGTTGGTGGGGTTGTTGGTGTTGGTGGGACAGGGAGAGAGAAGGACGTGCCAGACGTTGCCGGTTCGGTTGGTGTCAGGGTCGAGAGGGATGACCTCAGTAATCCGCCCGGCGTGGAGATGGGGGAGGGTGAAGAGGCAGAGAGACACGGCGGAGGCTCTGCTCGAATAGAGGGCGAAGTTGACGCCTTTAACTTTGCCATGGTCGGAGGTAGAGGTAGGCCCCAGGGGTTGGGGCATTCCGTCGAGCACATAGAAGGCGCCGGAGCTGGACACCCTCCGACTCCTAGTGCTCTCAGCCTCTACCTCAGACTCTACGGAGATACCAGCAGTACATGTACAACTCCTCTTATTATTATTATTCCTATTTCTTGAGATGGAGAGGGAGAGGCTATTAGAATTCCTAGAGTGACACCTGCAATTGCAATTGCAATTCTCCGACCACCCATCCATCAGCATCACCTTTGGCTTCGCCGCCACCGGCCGGAGTGAACCAACTCCGACCATCATCGCTCCAATTCCCCAAACTCACTCAACTCTTTTCTTTTCCGAGCCAACGGAGGATTGGAATTTGAATGGATGGATGGATGGTCCGACAGAGATTACAACGCAAATACAAATCGAAAAGTTTCTACGTTGCAATCCAACATCGATATCATCATCATCATCATCACTACCGGTGTTTTTCCAAATGACACGACACGCTTGACACGACACGACACGATACGTCTATGAAATTAGCACGACACGTGCGTGTCAGCATGTCGCGTCAAAATCGTGTCGTGTTGAAATTTCTAGACATTAATACGTCTAAACACGACACGAGTCAACACGTGACACGACATGACACGAGTTAACACGATAAAAATATTATTATCTAGAATTTATCAAATAATATTGAGTTTATATTTTAAATTTAGTAGTTTTTTATTCATAATCTTTTGATTCAATCATTAATTTTCATTTTAATATATGAAATTTCAATAATTTATTATATTTTTCTATTTTACAATTTTTTTTAATTATTTTTTATGAATAAATTATAATATTGCTTGATACGTTTAACACGTCATGTCAACACGACACGACACGTCGTGTTAGACGTGCCGTTTCATTACGCGTGTCGTGTTAACCAATTGTTTCATTTGACACGACATGACACGACACGACACGTTGAAAATATTAACTCATGTCGACACGACACGACATGAGCTCTGACACGCGCGTATTTGACACGACACGTTTACAATACACTAATCATTTCGCCGAAACTTTTGTTATTAATAAATATTATAATAAAAAAACTAATTTAATAACTGGAGAAAAATTCAAATTTACAGTTTTGCTACTAAATTCACTCCAATTGTACACCCACGTCAACAATTAACAACCTTTGATAATAATTTTTTACTGATTTTAGTTTCCACTCACAATACGAATGAGAGGCCTAACAACTCTCAGTGCGGTAGTACAAATACATATGTTGTACTAAACGTCTCTAAGTTTGTCGATTGCAAAACAATATCATTTGGCATTTAACAATCTTCCTTGAGTTTTATAGGAAGAAGATGCAAATTATAAAGAATGGATTAAAGCAAGTGTGGCGCATTGTTTTGGAGCTTCAAGAGATTGCGTTGGACTAGTTAGAATCCTCAGTTTAGGTTTAATTAAAACTCTAAACTAATCTCAATCAATTTGCTGATAAAATGCTCAGTTTTTCTGTCCAGCGTCATACAACGCCAGTTGCCGTTACACAACGCAGAGTAAATTCGCTCTTAAATTGCAAATTCTCTGACAAGGTTGGAACAACGTTACACAACGCTCAGTAGCGTTGTGCAACGTTAGTTCATTTGTTTTTAAACCAGTTAAATCTATTATTTCCCCTTGTCAGAACGTTGTGCAACGCTAAGTAACGTTACACAACATTTCCGCTCCTATGTTGTGTAACGCTATTCAGCGTTGTGCAACGACAGCGTTGTGTGACGCTCTAAACTTCGCTCAGACTTCGCTTTTTCTCTCTGGTCGCGTAGAGCAACGCTGAATAGCGTTGTGCAACGGCGACGTTGTGTGACGCCAGTCAGCGTCGTATGACGTTCTGACAATGTTGTTTGAGTTTGTCAGTTCTGCCTTATTCGTTTCTTGACTTCGTTGTGCAACGCTATTCAGCGTTACACAACGCTCTGACAAGTTCCAACGGAACTGTCGAGCTTTTGCTTTGGATCTTTGCTGAAGCGTTGTGCAACGCTATACAGCGTTACACAACGCTCTGACAACTCACAACGTTATTGTCTGTGACCGTTTGTTTTTTCAACGGCTACTTAGGCGTTGTACAACGGCATATAGCGTTGTATAACGCCAGAGTCTGTTTTGACTGGTCTTTGGAGCTGTTGGCGCCCTCTATATATATGGGGCCTCTTGGAACTGTTGAGATGTTGGTGAAACCTTTGAAACTCCTCCCTTTTGAGCTCCAACCAGTTAGACATTACTCTCTCTTGTGTTTGAGCATTAATTAGCAAAATCATTGAGATTAGAGTGTGCAAAATCAATCCACTAGTATTAATTGCTAGATTAGTTGAGTGATTTGGTTAGAGCCTCAATCCCTTGAGTGTTTGAGCTTGTTTAATCGAGTTAGGCCGATCCGCCTCGAGTGTCCTTGTGACGAGGTGATTCGGTTCGAATTTGTAGTCCCGTTCTTATTGGAATTGAACGGAGCGCACCCTTTCGTGGTAGCGGAACTCCCGGAGACGTACGACTAAGGCTAGCTTCTTCTAGCGGGTCGGAACTCCGTAATCACATCGCGTGTTCAATTTCTCTCTCTCTTTCTCTCTTTATTATCTTGCATTGTGAATTGCTTGTGTGCTTACTTGTATTGGGTACCAATTGAATTGTGTTAGGGTAGTTCATACCAAACCGGTCCAAAACCTTAAATCGCTTCCGCTAAACCTTGTTCTAGCCGCCTCTATTAGGGACAACAAAGTGGTATCAGAGCGGGAACCTCGATTAAGCTATTCTTAATCTCGGTTTTCGGTCATGGCGGCTCGATTTATAGAGAGACCAGATAAATTAGGCCAAAATTGTAGAAATTTCTCCTTTTGGAGGAGATGCATGGTGAACTACCTCAATATCTTGGGATATTGGCATGTGGTAGAAAATCGGTATACCCCCGAACTTAAACCAAATTCGTTAGAATTGACCAAGAAGTCCCGTGATAACCGAATGGACAATTATTGTGCGGTTAATGCCATATTAGCCTCGGTCCATGAATCAATTGGTGTGACCCTTAGTCGTTTTGATCTAGCACACGATATGTGGATGGCTCTCCTTACCCGTTATGAGAGAAATTCTCAAATTAGGCACTCTAAATTGTATGAGTTGTACTCTCAATTTGAGAATTTCCACATAAAGGATGGTGAATCCATTGAGGATATGTACACTCGTCTTGTACAACTCCAAAATGAATTCACCGAAGGAGGTGAGCCCCTAACAAATGGCAAGATTGTAGGGAAGATGATGCGGGCTATGAGTGGACGGCACGAATGGGATGCTCACATCACGTCGCTTGAGACCATTATCCGGATGGACCATGCGTACACCCCGGAACAAATGTACACCGAGCTTCGATGTGTTGAGGAGAAGCTCAAGCAACTCGCCAAACTAGAGCCTCATCCAAGGACCTTAGCCATGACCTCCACAAGCAATCCCGCCTCTACATCATCATCTCGATCCTCTCATCGCCGATATCCACATCAAACACCATTAAACCTCTACGAGCTTGATGAGACAATGCAAGAGATGGTGATTGAGAAGATGTATCGTGGGTTGCTCAAGCATGAGAAGAAGTTCAACAATGAGAGATTAGCCAATGATGAACGGGAGTTGAGTTTTGTGTGCAATAAAGAGGGGCATTCAATGCACAAGTGTCACAAGCTTTTCCCTCAAGTGCAAACCGACAAGCCAAAGCCTAAGCACAAGAAGGAAAAGAAGAAGGCTCAAGCCATGCATGCCTTGTGGGATGTTGAATCCGAAACAAGCTCATCCGATTCGGATGCTCATGAGGTGTATGCTTTGGTGGCAAATGTGGAAGAGGTGGTATTTTCAACGGATGATGTGGAAGATGACTTCGTGAAGGACATCCTCAATGAGTTCAATCAAGGGACAAGATTTGTTCATCCGCTACTTCAAGCGCGTAAGGCAACACCACCTCCATCTCCACCAACTTCACCAAAGTCGAGCTCATCTAAGGTATATCTCCCTCTCAATGAATCTCTTAGTTGTAGTGATAGTGAGAGTGATGATGAACCAAATTGTTCAACCAAATGTGTTGATTGTGATAGGTTGAATTCTATTCTTGATGCTACCCATGATGCCTTGGTTAGAAAAACCGATACAATAGAAACCTTAAAAACCAAGATAGATGAGCTTACTTCTAAGATGGGTGAGTATGAGGCTAAAATAAAGGAGCTTGAAAAACAACTTGAAAAACCGGTTTTAGCTCAAGTTCCTAAAACGAATTTGAAAAACCTTTTCAAAGGTCAAAAGTCTCATGACAAGTCCGGTCTTGGTTACCAAAAGCCTTATCAAACCAAGAAAAGGAACTTGTCACACAATAATGAGAAACAAGTTGCACAAACCACACAATTTCAAAAACCTAGCAATTCTCGTGGTCATGCATGTATGTACCAAAGGAAATCTAGAAACACTAGAGTGCAAAACGAAAAGAATTTGCAAAATCAAGAAAAGAAGGTTTTTGTTCCAAAGGCGTCCAATAAAATTTATTTTAGAGGACCCGATGGATGGTTTTATGAATTTAAAGAGCAACACTCTTCTCAAAACCACAAAGCTCAATCCAATGGGCATAAAAAGAATGTTTCCCAACATTTCCAAAAGGATCGCAAAAAGGATTTTAATGCCTCATCCTATGATCCTAAGAAGAAGGCCGAATACCTTAGAGCTCATTACTATTCTCATTTTGTCAAGGGTTCTACCATGCCTAAGCCAACCAATGCATATTGCAACTATTGTTGTCAAAATGGTCATATCTCGTTGGAATGCAAACTTAGGAAACCAAATTGTGAGTCCAAAGGTAAGTGGGTTCCAAAAGCTTGTACCTCTAGTGGTACAACTAGTGGTATGGTAACCAATGTGGCCTAAATACCAAGTTAACCCCCGGTCTTATAAGCCAAATCTTTAGGGGGAGCCTTTTTATTTCTATCTTATTTTTATTTTGAGAGGTTAAATTTGGTCACACTACTTTGTGTAGTGCTCTAAATTGGTTCTCCAATTCCTTTTCTCCAAAATTAAGGGGGAGCCATAAATTTAGGGGGAGCTTGCTACAATTTTCACTTTTTGTCGATTTCCAAAAAGGGGGAGAATTGTAGTAAAGCTTGTGAAATGCCAAATTTTAATCGCTTTACTAATGATATTGTTTTGCAAATCGTCAAAAGGGGGAGATTGTTGTACTAAACGTCTCTAAGTTTGTCGATTGCAAAACAATATCATTTGGCATTTAACAATCTTCCTTGAGTTTTATAGGAAGAAGATGCAAATTATAAAGAATGGATTAAAGCAAGTGTGGCGCATTGTTTTGGAGCTTCAAGAGATTGCGTTGGACTAGTTAGAATCCTCAGTTTAGGTTTAATTAAAACTCTAAACTAATCTCAATCAATTTGCTGATAAAATGCTCAGTTTTTCTGTCCAGCGTCATACAACGCCAGTTGCCGTTACACAACGCAGAGTAAATTCGCTCTTAAATTGCAAATTCTCTGACAAGGTTGGAACAACGTTACACAACGCTCAGTAGCGTTGTGCAACGTTAGTTCATTTGTTTTTAAACCAGTTAAATCTATTATTTCCCCTTGTCAGAACGTTGTGCAACGCTAAGTAACGTTACACAACATTTCCGCTCCTATGTTGTGTAACGCTATTCAGCGTTGTGCAACGACAGCGTTGTGTGACGCTCTAAACTTCGCTCAGACTTCGCTTTTTCTCTCTGGTCGCGTAGAGCAACGCTGAATAGCGTTGTGCAACGGCGACGTTGTGTGACGCCAGTCAGCGTCGTATGACGTTCTGACAATGTTGTTTGAGTTTGTCAGTTCTGCCTTATTCGTTTTCTTGACTTCGTTGTGCAACGCTATTCAGCGTTACACAACGCTCTGACAAGTTCCAACGGAACTGTCGAGCTTTTGCTTTGGATCTTTGCTGAAGCGTTGTGCAACGCTATACAGCGTTACACAACGCTCTGACAACTCACAACGTTATTGTCTGTGACCGTTTGTTTTTTCAACGGCTACTTAGGCGTTGTACAACGGCATATAGCGTTGTATAACGCCAGAGTCTGTTTTGACTGGTCTTTGGAGCTGTTGGCGCCCTCTATATATATGGGGCCTCTTGGAACTGTTGAGATGTTGGTGAAACCTTTGAAACTCCTCCCTTTTGAGCTCCAACCAGTTAGACATTACTCTCTCTTGTGTTTGAGCATTAATTAGCAAAATCATTGAGATTAGAGTGTGCAAAATCAATCCACTAGTGTTAATTGCTAGATTAGTTGAGTGATTTGGTTAGAGCCTCAATCCCTTGAGTGTTTGAGCTTGTTTAATCGAGTTAGGCCGATCCGCCTCGAGTGTCCTTGTGACGAGGTGATTCGGTTCGAATTTGTAGTCCCGTTCTTATTGGAATTGAACGGAGCGCACCCTTTCGTGGTAGGGGAACTCCCGGAGACGTACGACTAAGGCTAGCTTCTTCTAGCGGGTCGGAACTCCGTAATCACATCGCGTGTTCAATTTCTCTCTCTCTTTCTCTCTTTATTATCTTGCATTGTGAATTGCTTGTGTGCTTGCTTGTATTGGGTACCAATTGAATTGTGTTAGGGTAGTTCATACCAAACCGGTCCAAAACCTTAAATCGCTTCCGCTAAACCTTGTTCTAGCCGCCTCTATTAGGGACAACAACATACATATACAATTACTTAAAATAAAACAATTAAGATGAACAATGAGTTTATTTAATTTAGGGGTTTAAGAATGCACAACTTTTTAAATACTCAATATCCACTATAATTATCATTTCACTTTTATAACTTTGTTGTCCTTCACAATGAACCCGTATGATCAGCACCCCTGTTTCATCTCTAGCTTGTCGCGACCAAGCCCATATGGAGGGTAACCTCAGTGGCGGGTCAGAAAAAATATTTAGGTGGAGATGAGTGCTCTAATGAATCATTTAATTGAACGGTTTCTTTTTTTCTGTTCTTCAGCCTCACCTTTGAATGCTCCAATGACAGAAAAAATTCGCTGAAGCTAAAAAGGGACTCCAGGAGCTCGACGGCGGTAGATGGGACTCTAGCCCCACCCGTCCCAGTGGTGAATCAGCCCCTAGTAACTTATATGTACATATCAACAAGTTCTTGGATAGATTTCTCAAGGTATCTGAGACTTAGTTCTCTTCTTTATTTCACTGTGTAATTCATGCATGTGTAAGTGATGCCATGATTCAAGTCAAGAAATGAAAATGCACTATATCGCCAAGGAAAATAAATTCATATCGGTACATATATATTTATATATATAATTTTTCAGAACCTAGAACGTTAAATAATAAAATAATGGTGACAATAATAATACAAATAACTCCAAGCCAATAACCTTCTGTTACGTAAATGTAAGCTTATAATTTGTAAACTAAATTCAAATATAGGGATTCGAAATTTTTCTTTATTTTTTTAAAGGGCTTTTTCCTGGAACTAGGTGTCTACTGTACCCTATCAACTTTTCAGAAAATCCGAGAACCAAAGTATAGGTATACATACACTACACCAAAAAAGATTATTAGTACCGGACCATTAGTATTTATTTTTAAGAAAACCGGTATTAATAATAAATCGCTGGAAAAATAAAAAAAAAACCATTTTTCATTTAGTACCGGTTTCTTATACTAAAAATCGCTGGATAAAAAAAAACGTTTTTCATTTAGTACCGATTTTTTATAAAAAACCGGTACTAAAGTGCCGACAAAAAAAAACAGTTTTAAATTTAGTACCGGTATTAAAAATCAATATATTAATACTGGTTTTTTATTAAAAACCGGTACTAATCTTCTGTTAAACCGAATTGAAACCCTCGAGTCTCTATCTCCTTTCGGCCTCTCTTAGTTTCTATCTCCTTTACTCTATCTGCACTCTCTACTCGCCTCCCCTCTGCACTCTCTACTCGCCTTTCCTCTCTGCACAGATCGCCGCTGCCCTACCTCTCCTCTCGTCGCTGCAGTCGGCTGCAATCGACGCTGTCTCTGTACCTCTCCTCTCGTCGCTGCAGTCGGCTGCAATCGACGCTGTCTCTGTACCTCTCCTCTCGGCGCTTCCTCCTCTTCCTCCTCTCAACCTCCGTCCGCTGCCTCCTCCTCCTCGCCGCTGCCCCACCTCAAGTAAGCCTCTCCTCCTCTCGTCTCTTATACAATGAGTTGATATTTTTCAAAACCTGCTTACGACTATAGTAACAATCAGTTTTTATTTTCCAATAAAAATTGTGTAAATAGAATAATGAGTATGATGATTCTCTGGTTAGTTTTTGTAGTGTTCAATTTGAGTCATTGGATTGAGTTGCTGTTGTATGGTTATCGTACTAAAATTGGGGAAGAGTCACTGCGCGCTTCAACAGTTTCAAATTGGAGCCAAAATTAACTATGCATAATGTGTTGGTACAAAGACAAACCATGGTGGTACCAGTTGTTTCTGAGTCAACATTAATTAGTACGATGATATCATGAGACATAAGAATCAAAATAGAGAAATTCTTTTATTCTCTTATGCATGATTTAAATACTGTAGCGGTACATTATTTATGCGAATTGGGAATCATAATATGTTGCTAGATACCACTTATGATTATTAGAATTAAATAACGATTTAATTCCATGTCCAACATAGCTTTAATCCTCAAAGGGTCACACATAATAAGGTGTTTAACCATACATGCATTATTTATTTATTTGCAACAGTGAGTATTGCAAAATATGATGGGTTGATTAATAAATTATATACCGTTATAGACCGTTATAATTAATTAATTCAAATGGATCATATTAAAATATATAAATGCATTGTCTAATCTCTAAATAATTATTATTAAATTAATAGTTATTTATAAACAACACACTTTATTTATTGGATTTTTATTTATTGGTAAATTAAATGTCCAATTAAATAACAATTGAATGGGGCCTTTAATTAATATAATTGAGTACCTATATAGATGAGCTTGTGGCCCATCTAGGCCCATAAAGAGGTCGGCCTCATTGAGGTGGTAGGTGGGGTGGCACACCATGTAATTTATTACAACTTGGTGCTAGGGTTTGGAGCCTATATAAGGACCTAAGTGGAGGCTCCTTGTGAGATTCTCTCTCTTCCTCTCCTAGCCGCCACGCCTTCTCCCTCTCTTGTCCATGCGCCTCCCTCTCTCTTCCCCACACAATTGCTCATGTGTTGAGTTCTCTCTTCCACAAATTAATTGGTGAATTAATTGAAGAAAGGGAAAGCTTTGGGAAAAGACTTGTTATTCTCATCGCTAGCACGATTCGAGAATAACTTGGTTAATACCTTAGTGGACTCGAGGCGGACGATTTGGAGGCGTTTGGAGAGCAACCCCATCGATTTCTAAGCCGTAGGATCGAGCCTCTTGATTACAATATCAAGAGGTAAAAATCCACCCCTTTCTCTTGTGTTAATTTGGCTTTTGTGCACGATCCGTTGTGTGTGATGTTTAATTGCTTAATTAAATTATAATTAGCACTAAATAATTGAAAATTACACACTTCTTAACAAAGATCAGAATCCTAGCTAAGATCGTAATCCCAGAATCCGATCTAAGCTAAGATCGAAATCCCAGAATCCGATCTTAGCATGTCAGGAATCTACACCTCCAATCAAATCAATACTTTTCTTTTTACTGTTTACAATTTAATTAAATTAATATAAATATATAAATTAATTAAAAGTAATTATATTTTAATTACATTTGTATTAAATAAAATAATTCAAATACTGTAATATAAAATTAATTTGTTAGTTCAAAAATTATTATTAAGATTTTTTATAAATTGTAATTTAAAATTAATTAGTTAGTTAAAAAAATTAAATTATTCATATTTTATGTAATTTAAAATTAATTAAATTTTATGTAATTAGATTACCTAATTATTAATATTTTCAGCATGTCTGTATCCAGAGCCTTTAAATGTGATTACCTTAATTATTAATATTAAATTAAATTAATTAAATTAGTTAAATTAATTAAATTAGCTAAATTAATTAAATTAGCTAAATTAATTAAATTAGCTAAATTAATTAAATTAATTAAATTAAATTAAATTTTTATGTAATTAAATTCATGCAACAGGATAAGTATGCTCTGATAAAGTCTGAAAAGTATACTGATACCTACCTAAACTCTGCAAAAGTACAAGAATGCTCTGATAAAGTCTGAAAAGTATACTGATATCTACTTAAGCTCTGCGAAAGAACATGCGTGCTCTGATAAAGGCTAAAAAGTATCACATTATATTTATTACTGATACCTACCTAAAGTCTGAAAAAATATCACATTATATTTATTAATTTTAAATAATTGTAAGTCTAAAATGATTTATAAAAGTATTTTTCCTCAGCCAAAATATGTCACATCTACTCAATCCTTCTTTCTAAAACATTCAATACCATGGTGAAAGGAAATATCTCCAACAGTGAAGTGTCGGAATGGCTAGCTACTCGACATAAGTGCTAGCCAAATTACGAATATTTCCCTGCCAATCCAAATGAGATCGAAAAAGGAGATTATCATGTGATATGTAATAAATGTTATCGCAATTTCGATTACAATATATATACACGAAATGGTTGCGAGTGACCATTATACACCCACTATCAGTGGCACATTCATGGTGCCACTACACAGAACGGTATAAAAAGTACTAAACCTAAGTCGAGCAACTGTGAACGGTATAAAAAGTACTACACAAAACCTAAATCGATGCAATAACTTAAACCGTGGAAATCAGATTCTACAACGATGATTGTTTACGAAAGCATATACGATTTTCGTAAAAACCACACAGTGAGCTGTATAAAGTGTGGTCAGGTTTTCAATTTCAAATATACCATTTTGCGTGGCTATTACGATTAACACAAAACAAGAAGAGATGGATGAAATTCTAAAGAGATTCAGAGTGAAAGAACAATGGTTCGAAAGAAGAATAATGGAAGAAAAAGCTGCCGGAGAGAGCCGGAGGTTGCAACAAGAGAAAATTGGAAAAAAAGATCAAGGAGAGCCTAATAAAGATCAAGAAGAGAGGTGAACAACGAAAAATTGCAGTAGCTAAAATGACTGAGATAGAGCAATAAAAAACCGAGGCAGTTTTCTAGAACGAAACCGCTCAATTCGCTGACAACCCTGGTGCGAGTAATTAACAAGAACATGATGAGTCTTTTTGGAACAAAGCCGCTCAACTCGCTGAAAACCATGGTGCCAGTAATGAACAACAATCTGATGCCGCTAAATTCGCCGACAACTATGGTGTCAGTAATCAACATAAAATAAATGCGGAAGAAGATCAACCATGGTGGAACGAAATTCTACCATGGTTTTTAAGGTATTTTTATGTATTTTTAAAAATTTATGTATTTTTTAGGTACTTTGTTTTTAAGTAGAGTGTGCTAATTTATGTTATGGTTTTTTATTTACTTTTTTTTTGTTTATTTTAGTGTGCTAATTTATAGTATGGTTTTTTATGTACTTTTTCCTTTCTTTTATTTTAGTGTGCTAATTTATATCATATTATGGTTATAAAATTCAATTCTTATTTTAATTGTGTGTATTTTTATATTATGAATTAAATTAAATAAATTAAATATATATTATATTTAATTAAAAATTAATATTATAATTATTGACGTATTATATAATATTTGATTATATATAGAGGCTAATATAAAGTATTATTTAATTATTAACGTAAAGTAAGAACAACAACATTTAAAATAATTAAAAAAAATAAAAAATAAAACCATTCATATTAAATTAATATCAAAACTTTTAATATTAAAATAATATTTATAATATAGAATTATATTAAAATTATTCAAAATGTCAAAAATCCAGTTCTGGCCAAACTAATATTTATAATATCAAAAATTTTAAATATTAAATTAATATTTATAATATAAAAGTATATTAAAATCATTAAAAACGATAAAAATCAAGTTTCAGCCCTGTTAGGAATCTAGGATTCCGATCTTGAATTTCGAACGCAGGAATCCTGGTTTCCGATCTTGCGTTCGGAATCCTGGATTCCGATCTTGAATTCCGAACGCAGGAATCCTGGTTTCCGATCTTTCTTTCGAAATCCTGGATTTCGATATTGCGTTCGGAATCTGGGATTCCGATCTCGTGATACTATTTAAAAAAAATGTTATTATATTGATATTATTTTTAATATAATATATTAATTTAATATTATTTTTAAATTTTTCGGCAAAAACGTTTATGGAAGTAATGCTACTTGGATTGGAAGTCATACCCATAAGCCATAAGGCCTGCGCCACCCGCTAGTAGGTTCAGCCCAAGAGAGGCCTGCCACGTGTATCAATCGGATTGGGCTTAAATTGTTTTGAGTCTAAAATGACAATGCAAATTAAACGTTCTACGTTGCGAAAACTAACGGATAGTTTTGATTAAAATACAAATTTAAAAATGTTAAATTTTCATAATATTACAAATTCATAAATGTTAACCGAAAAATGCGTCTGCTAAGCTGTTTAACTTGTCATCTATGTGCTCGAAGATGATATGCACTCCTGTCCTTGTTACATAATCAACAAAATTTATCCATCTAGTTTATTTTGGGCTGACTTGTTGAAAAATGATATTATTGCTTAATAGTCATTTCTTAGTGTTATCTCCTGCTGATCAAGGTAATGGATTTTTAGTGCCTTCAGAGTTTCATTGCATGCATGTATCTCAACATCAATGGTTAATTTGATCACCGAAAATTTACCATTGGCATAGGCACAAATTTTCTCTATGGATCTGGGTCATGTTTCTTCAGTTTCCATTTATATATATCACCCTATCTTTCAATGCATCTGTCTGTTTTAAGAATGATATAGCTTCCTATTGGTGGAAGCTCTAGATCTAGCAAGTTTTGCACCTTATCCTTGATTTTTCTGATTAATTTATAATCAGACGGTTTGAGGCATTTGTCTCAATGAGGGCTGATTTTTGTGTATAGGGGACCTAGAAGAGTAAGTTTTGGAATGTAACTTCCAGCATAATTAAGTATGTCCAACCATACTCGAAGTCTGGCCTTTTCTATCAATTTCTCCTTATCAAAGGTGACGATCTTCTTTAGGACATGGGGTTGAAGTTTTATCTTACTCCTTTCAATGATTGCTCCAAGAAACTCATGGGAACCGTTTGGATATAGAAAGAAAGAAGAAGGAAGAAGGTCCAAATTTATTATAAATAATTCAAACTCTTCACAAAATTACACACTTCTCAATATTTCTTTCCATTTCTTCCCTTCTTTTCTTCTTCCCACACCTATCCAAACAGAGCCATGAATATCCACGTGAGGACTTCTTTTCCAAAAAGGCAATCACCTCTTTGTCATCTTTCGAAGGGTTGGGAAGATCTACCTTGGTGTACCCAGGAGAGTCTGTGTTCCATTCTGAGTGAACACCCATCTTGTCTATCAAAGAACCTTTCAAGAAGACGAAATTCTCTTCCCAAAAAGCGATCTTCTTAGGCTTGTTGGCGAAGAGTTCTAGAAAAGTTCTAATGGTGCAAAACTCACTGTAATGAAAAAATTTGAAGTACTTACCAAAGAAACCCAAAGAGGGTTTTATCTTGTCCTGAAGACCTAACAATCCATAGTTCACCTCGAGACAGAGGAAAGTGTTTCACGTCATCTTTCAACTCATTGGGACGAAACACTCTTTTAAACATGCATGTTTAACCTGCCATGAATACCAAAGAGAAAATTCTTCCTTAAGACATAAAGGAGTACTTATTTGAATAAAAAAATGGAAAGACAACCGTGATTGCCAGAAAGGAGTGGAAAGAAATAAATACGACAAATAAAAAGAAAATAAGAAGAGAAGCTTCAATCGAATGAAAATTTACCATACAAACTTAGGTAGGCACGTACAAGCGTCGGAGCAAGAGAAGATGAAGATTCAAGAAAGAACTAACAATGGAGAATGAGTTCAGAAAAGAAGAAGGTGAAGAGCAGGTGGAAGCTGCAAGGTAAGTGAAGAAAGAGGAAAAAATAACACTATATCTCACATATATAGGAGACAAAGCGTCCCTTCGACTTTTGTGTCTCAATTAAACGGGACGCCTTTTCGACTCCTCTTGGATCCCAAGAAAAGATATGATGAATTTTTCAGGCACAGGACTTGAGAGGCAATGATGAAATGAACCTTTGGTCTCCCCGAAAAATGCAACTTAAATAATTCATATGTATATTTTACGACATATTAAATAAGCAAAGGATTATATATAGGGGTGTCAAACCATGCAGAACGTATACGGAAATAGTAATTTCCGTGTACGTTTCGTTCACCACAACGTAACAATATTCATTTTCACTTACGTTCCGTGATTAGAACGGAACCAAATTTATTTACGTTTTCTGTTCCGTCAAAAATTAAACGAAAAAACGTTAAAAACGTTAAATTTTAAGGTCCCTGTTTCAGATAAATTCACACAAAGAAAAAACGTTAAATTTTAGTGCAAAAATCAAATAGGTCCCTGGTTTCAGATAAATTCACAAAAAGGTCCCTGGCAACGTAACTCGTCGTACCAGTAAGCAAAAAAGAAGTGTACCAGGCTGGTACCAAGTTTATACCAACTTGGTAATCAACCAGAGAGCATCAAACACGCAAGAGGCATTCTAATAACAACTATCTAAACATTTACAGAGCCGACAAGGTAAAGAAATGATAGTAACAGTTCATATCAAATCCAAATGAGATATACAAGCCAAAGCAGATCAATTTGAGACACCACAAACATCCAATACTCAATCAATCAACATCTTAAGCAAGCAACCACCAAAGACATGTCAAAATTGACACAAAACTTTGAGAAACTTAGAATTAGAAAACACAAATTGCTTTGAATGATTTCTGTATTGAAAAAAACTGAATTCTCTTTACAACTTTGCCTCTGCCTTTGTACAGTTCTCAACCGAAAACATAGAAATAAATTCCAATACCAAAAATAAACTATTCCTATATCTAACCAAAACAGATCTTCAAACAAATCAGTAATTCCTTGCCTAATCAAAAAGAAAATAAAAATAAGAACAAAAAAGAGTAAAAAAAAATTGATAAAAGGAAAGCAAAAAGAGTAAAAAAATTGATAAAAGGAAAGCAAAAAACTAGTGTATGGCAAAATTCATACCAGCTCGGCGAAATTCATCAGCACAGATCTCGATTCATACCAGCTCGAAGAAGCTTCTCGATCTAGGGTTTCCTGGTGGTACTTGTCCAGGTCTCTGCGCCATCGCACCTCCTTCTTCCTCCATTAACACACCCTGTTGCTAGGTTAGGTTATAGGATTGGTGTTGAAAAAATAGTCAAAGAGGGGGTGGAGGAGGAAAGAGGAGGTGACGAAGGTAACAGAAGATATTGACAGCCATCGTGCCTCGTCCCTCACTGCCGTCGTGCCTCCTCCCTTACAAGGTAGGTAACGGAGGAGGAGAGATGGGTTTAGTCACGGCTGAGGGTTTGAGAGAGAGACAGTGGGGGAAGAGGCGAGAGGTGGGGTCTGCGCCATCGGAGGAGAGGGGCTGAACTTTTGGGTTTTCGTGAGTGAGAGACACGACTGTGGAGGAGCGAGAGAGATATGAGAGCGGCGCTACTCGCTAGGGCTTCTCTATTTCTCCGCCTCAGAAATGAAATGGGCTGCAAAATAACGGAATAACGTTAAGCCCACGAAACGTAAATGGGCTATTTCGTTTACGTTCCGTCCATCTGAACGAAACAGCGATCCGTTCCGTTACCGTTCCACATGTTGAAACGTAACCAAATTCTCTTACGTTTCTGTTTCGTTTCGGACGGAACGGAACGTAAACTTCCGAAACGGAGCGAAATTGACAGTCCTAATTATATATGTAAAAGAAGTTGGTTAATCAACCAAAAAGCACTTTTTAGTGCCAACATCAAATAAGACAAGTCTCCCATCCCCTCTCCTCCGCCTCTACTTTCCTCTCCCTCTCCTCCGCCTTTACTTCATCTCTCTCTCTCCTCCACTTCTCGCTCTCCTCCGCCTATCCCTTTCCTCCACCTCTACTCTCTTATTCCTCTCCTCACCCTCTATGGCTCCACCTCCTCTATATCGCTCCCTTCTTCTCTCTTTCATCACCACTCTTTCGCTTCCCTCCCTCTTCCCCTGCTCTGAACAATAAAATAAAAATGAGTACAATATCAGATAAAAGGAGTATATAATATGTAGCAAGGGAGTAAATAAGAAGTATAAGGATGTAACTAATATGTCTAAATTTGTAATTGATTAAAATGAACACCTAATATCTAAGGGGAGTAAATAATATGCATAAGAGAGTAACTAATATATTTTAAGGAAGTAAATAAGAAGCATAAAGGAAGTAAATAAAACATATAAGGGAGTAACTAATAATTGCATGTAAGTAACTAATAAGTTGTCGTATGTAACTTATAAAAGGAGTAACTAATATCTACAGAGAGTAAATAATATACATAAGCAAGTAATTAATATATTTAAAATAAATAAATAAAAAGTATAAGGGAGTAACTAATATGTCTAAAATTTATAGTTGATTAAAATGAGTACCTAATATCTATAAGGAGTAATAATATACATAAGGGAGTAACTAAGATATTTTAAAAGAGTAAATAAAAAATATAAGGAAGTAACTAATATGTCTAAATTTGTAGTTGATTAAAATGAGTACCTCATATCTAATATACATAAGTAAATAACTAATATATTTTAAGGGAGTGAATAAGAGTATATGTGAGTACAAACAATGGAAAAACAGAAGAGACGTGTTGGGATGGAAAATGTGCACGAGAAGAGGGTGATGCAGGGGAGGAAAAGGTGATTTACTGGCTAGAAGGTGAGGCGGGTAGATCGGGCGCACGAGATGAGGAAGAGAGGCTCGAGAGGAAGGAGAGAAAGGAGAGGAGGGAGAGAGGCTCGAGAGGAAGGAAGGAAGGATGATACGAGTGAGAGGCAGGGAAGAAAAAGGGAGGAGAAGAGACAGAGGCAGGAAGGGAGGCGCAAGAAGGAGGTGAGAGAGAAGGAGAGAGGCATGAGAAGAAAAGAGGCGGGGAAGAAAAGAGACGGAAATGAAGGGAAGGAATGGGAGGGGACGCGAGTTAGAAGAAAGGAGGCGTTTTTTTTTCTGGACAGAGCACCCTTTTCATTTTAAGATTTGATTGCTTGATTGCTGAAAAGCTTTATTGCACTTATCAGCTCCGATTGATCTATTCGATTCCGTGACCTAAAGTTATGCGAAACAAATTTAAAAAAAAAAAACAAACAAAAAGATAGAACAAAGCCCACTACAGCCCATTTAGTAAATTCGTACCATCAATATAGATGACCCACTGGTTAGATTCATCTCTCCGTCTCCTTCCTGATTTACGACTCATCTAGGTCACCAACGAAAAAGGAAATCCAAATGATTTAATCTAAAATTGAATATGAAGAAGTCTCGATTTTGATCTGCGGAACCAACTCATAGTAACATTCAGTGTACTGCACATTGTTCTGACGATTTTGTCCCGCTATTAGGCGATAATGTCCCGCTAAATCCCCGCTATATGGGTGCTATCATATGCTAAATGCCGCTATACTGCGCGTTATGAGACACAACACTAAATTTGTAGCATGGTAGTGTTCTGGGCACTAGTTCCACTATCTGGCCGCTATAGTGGCCGTAGTAGCCGCTATTTAAACCTTTGATCCCACCATTTTGCTTCTTTTGCTTCCTATGCCTCTCTTTGGGCCTCTTCCTCCCTTTCCTTGCTTATGTGTTCCCTAAGTTCTCTTTTCCATGCCGCTTCATCTTCTCTGAAACATCTCAATTCTTCGACACGTATACTTTCTATTTCAACAAATTTGGACCATAAATAATAATTTTATGAAAATTAATAAATATCTATTTTAGACAATAATTTTAGGCCATAAAAATTACTAATATTAATATAAATCTAATACGTTAAATTTTGGGTCATAAACAATTTACAATACCAATTTATATAACAAATTATAATTATTTCTTATATAAACAATTACAATTTGGACATAACCTAAAATTACACAATGACAATAAATAAATATTTTTCATATAAATTTTTTGACCATAGATATTTTTAAATAATACATCTGTAATTTTTCAGTAGTTGACATTTTAACAATTTTGGCATAACTTACCTAATTAATTGTATAAATTTAAAAAATACCTTAATCTTCTCTCTCTTTCATGCGGGTCCTTCTCTTTTCTTCTCTTTCAAGTGGGCCCGCCTCTTCTCTCCCTCTCTCGAAATTTTCCAAATTCTCGCTTCTCTCTTGCTCTCAGGCCCCACATGGCGACTCCCATATATCAGGTAAGAATCACCACTAGTAACGACGATTATGCCCTTCACTGGGAATTGTCGTTGCCAACCACTGGTGACCCAACTTTATTACTATTATTTAAAAATTTCTCAATTTATTAAATTAGTTTATTTATTTTTAATATTTGTTATTAATAAAAAAAAACGGATGATTTGGTCCTCCCTTTTCTCATACTATCCTTACTCACTTTTTCTTTCTTTCCTATTATTTATCATTATTATTATTATTATTATTTCGTGCCATTATCGCTTTCAGAGAGACAGATAATTTGAATAAATAGATAGATATGATTATTTGCTTTGCTTTACGCTCTCCCTGCCTTCACGCAGAGCTTTTTACATGCACCCACTTACCTTTTTCCTTTTATATGCCATCATACATATTTATTAGTCAATTACAATTTCTTCTTTAACAGATAAATTAATTGCAAAGTTTTAAAAAAAATAATAAAAAAAACCAACAACAACAACAATAACTCTCAGAACGGATCCAGATCCTCCAGTCATTTTTATAAAATGACCAGTGGACGTTTTTTTATCTAAGCCGTCTGATTTAATCTCAACGGTTAATTTTTTCAAACCTATCAATCTGATATTATTCACAAGGCATCAATAACTGTTGAGTCTCAATCGGACGGCTTAGATTAAAAAACGTCCGCTGGTCGAAGAGGATCCCGTTCCCTCTCACAACTGGCCAACTGCCAAACAAAGCAGAGTGAAGAAGCAGATCAGACAGCGCAAGCGCAAGGCCCAAACTCTCCCTTTCTGGGTCTTTACTCGCGCCATGACCCATGAAAATTAAGTTAGGCCGAACTAAATGCTTCCATCTTCAAACTAACTTTTAAATTGTTGATATATATAGGATGTGCCATTGCATCTTAAAACTTCAATTTTACGATATAATCACTTTTTTCTAAATTTTCATATATTTCATAAATTATGTCATTAATTCTTTTATTAGCAATAACACAGATGACATATTCTGCCATTTATTCGGACGTGCTAACTTTTTTTATATTTGTAAAGTCATCTTTCAAAATTATAAAAATAACAGAATTTACTTTCCTACAAGATTTTTATGGAAAACTATTCGTCACTTTTGATCAATTGTCTACACATGAAATTTGAATCTTAATTTAGTGTGTCAATAATTAAAACACTAAAATTAAAACATTTGTCAAAACTCTCTCTTTCCTACAAGTGCATACAAGCGCTCGCCCTCACACATTAATTATAGGAAGTGATGATGCCACAACTTTTTGTTACCGCCATATATACGCTTCTGTTTTATTCATATTTTAAAATTTCAAAATATTGATCCTAAATTCTATTGGTATTGTTCGTTGTCATGATGTGTATCAACACCGAAGTTTATAATTTTTGGAGTTATTTTGTATAAGACCAAGATACCAAAAACTAAAGATACTAAAATTAATCTATCATAATATAATGTAGATATTAAATCATAATATGATATTTTGTCTTGTTAGGCACTCGAAGTGGACCAGGCAATTTGATGGAGAACTTCGTTAATTTGGCGTGCTTTATAGAAAAAGAAAGAACACAAATGAATAAAAAGTAGGATTTCAACTTGGAATTGCATTGCATGATGAGTGAGTGGGCGAGTCTAACGTAATTAAATTTGGGGGGTGAATGTAGTCAACAAGAAGCGCCAGATTCAAGCGCAACTATTTTGTCTTTCCCCACTAGGCACTTGGCACTTGGTTGGTCTAGGTGCGCGCACTCCTCTTTTTTTTTTAATTCTTTATTGCTTTCATTAAATGCTATCTTTCTGGATTTTAATTTAAACAAACAAAGAAAAAAAAAACAAAAAAAAAGATTTTTTTTTTTTTGAGAATCCAACAAAAAAAGATCTACCGAGGATAGGCAGAGGAATCGATATCCTCTTCGGTTATTGTAGAGAACAGCATCACAACCGTCCGATCAATGATAGGTGCTTTTTGATTAATATCAGATCCATACAGTATGTAAAACCGTCGAAATTAGATCGGATCGGTATGTAATATCAGATTTGAAGAACCTGTCATATAAATATTACTTAATGCTGTTAACTCATTTTTTGTTTTAATTTTAAGCATGTATATTGCTCGTTGTTTTTTTTTTTTTTGCATACATTTCAAATCAAATTAGATCCTATTAACTTAAATACCTTTGTTTCCATGAGTTCATTTTAGGTAGAAAATTGGTATTGTTGTTGTCCTTGTTTTGTTTCAGGTTCTTCATCAATCTCAGTTCAATTCTGTCGATTTTTGCGCATTCAAGTGGACTAGTTGGAGATTAAAATGGAACATCTGGAGATAGATCAGTCAGTCTCACAAAGTCCATCCAGAAGATGTCCAAACAAACTATTTGAGGAGTTTGGACGGGTCTTTAATTTGGGTTATTCCGAAGAATATAGACGGTTATTAATTTCAAGTAAAGTTGTTTGATGGCATTTCCAGTTTTACCAAACATGATTAGAGCATGATTTCCACCACTTTGCACCGACTAGGAGTTATTTTGATTGCTATGAAAGAGGTCGTTTGAGTGGCTTGTTACGATTATGGAGAGATTTCACGCAAGCCAGGAGCTAGAGACAATGCAAACGTCCCGTTTAGGAGTAGACTGATCGTTTGGAGGTGATGAGAACGAGAAGTAGAAGTTGGATACTATTGTAATCTTTCTTTTATTTTCTCTGCTGATGAGTGAAATCAGGCTAATAACTGATAGGAAATGATCAAATTAATCTTAGGGGCCGTTTGGATGTGGCCGGAATTATAAATTTCGGACATTTTATGTGTCAAATTTATTATAAACAATCTAAACTCTTCACAAAGTTACACACTTTCCAATAAATTTATGTTTAGAAATTGTAAATTTTCCAAATTCCTACGGTTTTGTTTTCTAACTGTGAACGTTGTTATTGTTTTTTAATTTGTGGTTGGAGTTGGGTTGGGAGGAGAGAGCAGAAAATAATGCCAAGACAATTGAATAAGATAATAGAAAGAATGATTAGGGCGGTCAAAAATCATCAGTTTTGGACATTTTCGTTCCGTTTTGTCTGAACGGAACGTTAAATGAAATAGAAAATTTGTTTCGTTTTTTAAAACAGAACGGAAACAAAATTGAAATATATAAACGTTACTGAAGTGGAAAGAAACAGAATACGAAAATGGGCTGAAATCAATAGTAAATAAAGGACGGAACAGAAACGAAATTCTTTTCTGTTTCGTTGGCTAAAATGGAACTAAAATGAAATCCTTCACTTCCGTGCATGTTATGCATGTTTTACAGCCCTAAGAAATGATAGTAACAATTTTAACTAGTGGACCACAGTAATTTAAATTGCGGATGTAATACCGTAGAACTCATTTAATTCGATGCACCAAGTACAACAAAAAGTGAAAATCTTAAAAAACACTTATGTGGGATACTATGTGTAATGGATCATAATTAATAACATTAGAAAAGGACTTAAGAGTTGTTCATTTGCCTACAGAGGTTAATTAGGCCACAGTAAATCTTGAACTTCAATGTATAGACACAGAACATATTATTATTTCATAGACCAAGGAGATGGAATCCCACCTCGTCTTATAGGGCTAAGAGCATATAAGATGCTCTCATACGTAGACAAATAAAGAAATAAAACAATGTTAGACAATAAAAATATATTTTTTAATTTACCAACGATATAAATAGATATGTTATTCAATTTATTTCTATATTAGATGGAAAATCAATCAATGGTGTTGCTTCGTCTGACGATTAATGGCTCCGTTTGGATACCGTGTGGGAAGAAGGGAAGAAGAGAAAAAATTTATTATAAACAATCCAAACTCTTCACAAAGTTACACACTTTCCAATAATTCTTCTCACTTCTTCTCTTCTTTCCACACCTCATTCAAACGGAGCCAATATCCAGACACATATCAAATCGATCGAACGACATAAACATCTGTTTACGTTCTAGACCTAGCATGTTACACCTTTTGATATGCGTGCTTTAATATTTAATATAAGCACGCAGAAACGTTCCAGGCAAGGAACCACAGGGTGTACACAAATCGAAGAGGAGCACATCTCTTGCTCTGAGAGTTTTGTAAGTCCGCCTTCCTGCAAACTTTTCAACAACAATTCATATTAGACTATGCTACAGAACTGAATGACCCACCGCACTATCGGACGCACATGAAAGATGCAAAAAACACAGACGCACACTTTTCGTTAGACATCGAGGATATATGATTTTTTAATTAATAAAAAAAATTATTTTTCCAACTGCACTTCTCATTAAAAGTCTTATTTGTTTCTGGATATCGAACAATACGTCTTTGTGATCGATCCGAAATATGTTAGTGCAAATTCAAATATCAAATCGGATAATAAGATCAATGTCAAAGGAATAAAAGAAATAGAAGGCACAAAGTTACCCAAATCGCGCTAGGCGCTGTCTTTAAGCGTATTCCGTCTCAACGTGCGACAGGAACCGCAACCAAGATAAGACGGAGTTGTCACCTTTTAGGGCACGACCATAAAGGTGACTGATGAAAGCCTCCAAAAAATATCCAGCAAAATATTTAGTACATTTGAGGTGTATTTGAGAATAGTATATGGAATTTGAAATAGAATTTGATAGATATCAACACATGATAAAATGGATATAGTACTGTTTAATTTGTTTCAAAATTGAGTCTATCTATCATTTCAAAATTGAGTCTATCTATCCAATGAAATCGGTTGTACTTATATAGCACAAATGAACAACGAGTTGTTAGAAAAATAAATTCTGATTTAATGGATTAGATCATGGATATAAATGGTATGAATAAATTGTGTCATAAAATAATTAACAGACATATAATAAATGGAAAATCAGAAACCGATATGAGCTCTTAAGTATTTTATGATGGTGATTAAATTCAATATTTAATGTAGAAACAGCTAGCACAAAATAAAAACAGTGACTCTGATTAGAGTAATGGAAATTATTAAAAGAAATTTTGAGTTTTCTCATAGTATATTCAACAAAATATACTGAGCATATATTGTATGCTTGCAATCGAATTAGATGAAAATTAGGTTAAAAATAATAAGCTCTTGATACACATTATATCTATGCATTTTACTCATTTTAGTTTTGGGTATCCCAAGGGAAAAGAATATATATGAGCTTTACGTTAAAAATCTAATTCTCTAAATTAAAGTTTCCTCATTCTCTTCAAAAGTTACGAGCTTGACCCTTTTGTTTCATAAAAAAACTGTCCTCATGCCTCTTTCTGAAATGAAAATTCATTCAGCATCAAAAAGATGCTCAGAATTAAAATTCAACCGGCCGGGCATGTGGATATGTAATTTCAATTGGTGACTGTGCATGCATAAATTAATTATATCTCATGATCTCTAATTCGGAAATCTGACTCGGATGGCCACAACATCCATCCACAGATTCTTGGAAGCACTAATTAAATCTGCAAACTAGCTTTAGCTTCCAACTGAAAACACAAAAAAAAAATATAATATATATGCTGCTAGGAACAAAACAACTCATTATTAAGGCATGTTCCGGAACAAAGCATATTCTATACATTCCGGAGGCATATTTATTCGGCATATATTAAGAACAAAATGTTGGATGTGCTGTAAGGCCAAAACGGAATAATAATTCAAAACAGGTAAAATAGCAAACTAAGATTTTTATCTCAACATTTCTTCTTTGACAACCGCTGTCAATGTACTCTAAAAAAAAAGATTTTTATCTCAACAGAACCAGTATTGTGGCGGGTCGCTAGCCGCTAGAAATTGATAGAAAACAGAAATTTGAGTGGAAGCATATCTAATTTCATTGTTATGGATTGAATTTTGATGCTACCTTCATTTACGAATTGTTGGTCCTTAGTGTTGTATGAGCACCACTAAAGTTGAGAGGAAGCCTTCCAAGAGAACAAAATACGCCCTTGGTGCCTTTAGCCTAAACAAAAGCACTATCTCTCTCTAAACGATGAAAGTATTAGGGAGAATGATAGAGGTGCTGCTATCAACGCATGTATGCAGTAATACTCGTGGTTCTCTTATTCCTAGGGGACTAACCCCATATATATAACGCCTCGTGGCTCTTATACCAATTAAGGTTTTATTAGGATATGCTTAATTTTAATTTTTGAGCCAATTACAATTAATTTAGCCATTAAACATCAAGCATCAAGAATCTAGTGCAAAACAATTCAACACACGAGAGAAAAAGGAACAAGCTTTTACCTCTCCTTGAATCGTATCAAGGAGGCAATCCCTATGCTTTGAAACCGGTGGTGTGCTTCTCCAACTTCCTTCAACACCCGCCTCAAGTCCACCTAGAGATTAATCAAGCTCTCTAATCGATTTGTGCTAGCAAATCAATGAGAACCAAGCTAATCCAAATGAGTAACTCTCTTCTAATTCAACCAATTGATTTTAGTTGAGAGTTGATGGCTTAATACATAAGCAAAATAGGGAGAAGAGAGGTGGTGGCCGACGGCTAAGAGAGGAGGGAGAAGAGTGGTGACGACTAGGGAGAAAGGAGAGAGAAAAGCCTATCCAAGGAGCCACCAAGGGGTCATTTTATAATCCTCAAACCATAGGTATAAGTTACTAGAAATTACACCTCATGCCACCCCACCTACCTCCTATTGTGGCCAGTCATATAGTGGGCTATATGGGCCTCTCTAAACCTTTTAATTGGACTCTAATTCATATAATTAGATCTTTCATCATTTTCTCTATATTTGGGCTATATGTTTAATACATAAATATCGGCCCAATGATTTAATATAATTATTTATATTAAATTGTGTTGAGCCAAAATAATTATTAACTAATTAATAATTATTCTAGGATTAGTTAATGCTTTAATTTATTTTCCTTTATCCGTTTGTCTTAATTAATTATTATGTTCAATAACGGTACATAATTAAAAAATCAAGACGTCATATTTTGCGCAATTTCTACTGTTGCGAATAAATAAATAAAGTACTGTCTTGATCAAAACTCTATTTTGTGTGATCCTTTGAGGATTTATGCTCTGTTGGACATGGAATTAAATCGTCATTTAATTCCAATAATCATAAGCGGTATCTAGCAGCACGTTATGATTTCCAATTCACTTAAATAGTGTACTACTATGGTATTTCAATCCTGCATAAGAGAATAAAAGTATTTCTCTATTTTGATCTAGAGATAATCCAAGATAGGAATCGTATAATCCAAGATTTAACTAGAGATAAACGTATAATCCAAGATAGGAATCGTATCATCGTATAATCCAAAATAGGAATGTGTCATTCTTGCAGATTATACGTTTCTTGATCTAGAGATAATTGTATCAATTGCCAGCAAACAATCTATCTCCATCAAGGGGTCCAAACAGATATCGTCACTCACTAAGTGAATTAATGAGGGACATACGGTTTTCTTGGTGATTAGCTTTTTCCCGCACAATTCAAGAGAACTTAAATCAAGTTCGTGTAGCAGCCCTTGTCGGGAATCAGTGGTAGACAAGATTTATAGAATCTATCCTCATGTGGAAAAGATAATCATTTCAAACTTATAACCAAAATCATAACGAAATAAATAATGACACGTAACACAATCCATATATTTATTCCGATGAGTCAAGTTATGTACTATGTTCTATAATATACACATATGCAATTAAGCTGGTAACTCCTTACCTATGATTTGTAGAACTTAATCATCACTTAACTTGCATATTAATCTTATTGATAATTAATGTTCCTTGTTAATTATCAAGATTATGGACCTTTTGGATTTATTATTGTTCATTTAATTATAAATGAACTACAGTGATCTACAATTCAGATCCTCAACCTGAATAAACTGTCAATAAATAAATCAAGGAACAAATGATTAAACATCATCAGTGACATAAACTATAGAAGTAGCCAGATATGATTGGCTTCTAGGACATATCTCTAACATGTTTAACACTATTCAAACCTATATGCATATCTAACCTTAAGAATAACTTAGAGAATTAGTTATACCATAGCGACAATAATCGAACACCGAGACCCATCTCGGAGTTTGATCCTGCAGCGCCTTGTCTTCCTCCATACGCAGGAGGTACACCACCGCCTCAAGTTAGGACTCGACATTACTTTCTACGATTCCAATTGTCGGTCTACTCGTGCGTGTGCACTCGATTGCTCCAAGCACTCGGTTGGCTTCTTGCCTGTCAAACCTAACCCTAGTGTCTCTTTTCTGGTGGACTACTCAGATTCGCAGCAGCAGAGAGAGCCATGATAGTTATGGAAAGGGATATATATAGGAGTCAATATGAATAGACAGAGCCTGTTTATATTTCGATTCTAGCAGTCTACTTACCTTGCAAGCAACTCGCTAGATCATTTAGTAGCAGCGACTCGCTTGCCCAACAAACGTTCCGCTTAGAACACACTTTTACTAACAAAAGGCTCCTAATTAAATTAGTAGACCTCAACATCTGCATCCCAAAGAGATCAATGTATATGTATACATTAAAGAAAATTTTTTTCTATGTCCTCTAAAACTGTGGAAATAGAGCATTTACCTCCTAAAAGTATAAATTTCTGATTTTGCCCTCCTAAATTTCAAACTCTCTCTCTATTTGTCCCTTTATTTTATTTTATGTCATAAATAATTGTTAAATAATAAAAGAAAATATATGTGATCATTATACCCCTTGAATCTAACTCATTCGTTGAACAGGCTGGAGCATATCAATTAGACCCGTCTCTTCTCTTTAACCGTTCTTCTCTCTCGCACAAACCAAAACGAATCACATTGATAAACCGTAAAAGGGGACATACGGCTAAGGCAATGCTTTGTGGCTAAAAGTCGGAGGGGCTTTGAAGGGTTTGAAGAGCCGCCTAATTTTGGGGCAAAATGTCGCCGGCCATTGATCAGAAACATTGGTGGGCTCCATTAAGTGAGAAAAACCTTTTTCGTGAATCACCTGTATGGGCTCTATTAGGAGAGAAATATTTTGGGACAAAACATGAATGATAACTGTCATCTGCAGTTTTATCATCCTTGCTATCGCTAAATATAAAGTGAACATATACAGTAAACAAGGTGAACATATATAGACGTTCTAAGTGAACACTTACAAATAAATAAATGTTGTCATCACTTGTTCAGAAGTTTACATTTATATTCAACTTATTTTTATTGAACTTATTTGTTTGTATGTGTTCTCACTAAGATTGTCTATACATTCACTTTGTTTATTGTATATATTCATTTTATATTTAGCGATGACAGGGATGACAAAACTGTAGATGTTAATAATCATTTCCGGAACCAAATGTAGCCGCCGATATAGGTGATTGTTTGCAATCTTGTATAATTTTACATTGGTGGTGGCGTGGCGCTTAATTATTGTTGTTATTTTTAAGATGTTATGTTTATTATGTGTCATTTGGGATATGGGTAGTTCCCTGTGTAATTTCTACAAGCATCTCGAAATTTAACTTTATAATCCAGACAAATTGTTCAGTTTCGTAAAATCCAATAATTCAGCAAAATTTCTTAACATTTGTTAAAAAAAAAATTGCAAAGAATATTGAGTGCGCTATTGAAATAAATGAATCTAGCGCTGATATTGAGCAGGTACAAAATAGTGCCTCCACTCTCATTTTGCATGAGCTTAAAATATAGTGTGTGTATGTATATAGTGCTACTACCACTATATTTATATATTTAATGTAGGGAAATTTTTTTATGTGTCCTTCAAAACTGTGAAAATTAAGTACTTATCCTCTAAAAATATAAACTTCTGATTTTGTCTCCCTAAATTTCAAATTATTTCTCTATATATTTGCCCCTTTGTTTTATTTTATGTCATAAATAATTGTTAAATAATAAAAATAAATGTATGCGACCATTATACCCATTGGATCTAACAAGGAAAGTTGATTTAAGGTTACAAAATATTTTCTGTATATACAATTTATGAGTACAATCGAACTATCATTTTGTTTTTTCAGAAAACTGAAATGTCGAAAAAGGTTAAGTTATTAATTTCTAAGAATACCTGGGAATGCAAAGCAATTGGTTTAGTCCGTGTTCATACAACGAAAATGGAAATGAAACGGGAACATAAAATGGCCGACAGTTATGGCAGGGATTACTCTGACGTGTAATCATGTTTCCGCTTTATTAAAAGCAATAAATAAATAAAATTTCAATAACAAGTCCCTCGAGCTCCATGTATTACAGCGATATTTATACCTCCATATATTTGCACCAGTTAATTATTAACTAGTTTGCTAAAAGAGAGAAACTCAAGCTTCATGATGTTTTTGAAAACTGTATTACAACGATATATGTGAGTAAGGGGCGAACTAGGAACTAGGATTTTATGTCAGCAGGTTCGTAAAATTTTTTTATTGAAAACATATGTATAATACAACGTCTAATAAAAATATAGCATAATAATAATTTCAAATAAACATTCTAAAATTATGTTACTTAAAAAAATCATGAGAAATCAAAATACATATATAATAATAATAATAATAATAATAATAATAATAATAGAAAATCTAAAAAAATATATTAATATACAATATAGTAATTCAAAAATCAAGACAATAAAAAGTGCAACAATTTTGTATGAATTTTTATTTTTCTGACAATTTTGCATAATATAATAATATACAATAATCAAGACAATAAAAAAGTGCAGTAATTTCCTATGAATTTTTATTTTCTCACAATTTTGCATAATAAGTTCATTAGAAATCTCATTAAACACTTCTATTTCTATATTATAAATATATAAAGATGGGAGACAAACATAGGAGTTCAACCACTATTAAAATCACAATATTTTTGATCTTTTGTGGTGTTTGAAATTTTTTAGACATGAATAGTGTTTATGATTTTTAGTGGCAGTTTTTATATAAGATCTGAATTACATTTTTTAACTTCTATGGTAGTTTTTGTTTATAATGTCATAAAATTCACAAAATATTATATAGACGAAACACACAATGTGCAAGATTCGCGCTAATATATATATATATATATATATATATATATATATATATATATATATATATATATATAGTTAGGAACTCAAGTCCTTGTGCAATTTTAATTTTTATTACTAATTAATATCAATTAATCAAGCACAACCATAGGATTTAGTAATTAGACATCAAGCACACATGAGAAAGGGAGGAGAATCGTGTACCTCTTCCAATATCGCATTTGGAAGGCTCAACCTTATTGTTTTGTAGTCGATGGTATGCTCACCATCACCACAACCGCGTTGACCTCGAGCCCTCCAAAAGCTCCAACTATTTTCTAGAGGTTTGTGCTAGAAAACCCTAGAACGGGGCTAATTTTTTTTTGCTTTTCTTCACCAAATTAACTATTAAATTTGTGGCTAAAATTCAACACATGAATATCTATGGAAGAGCAAAATTATGAGAGCTTTTGGGAAGAAAAAAATCTCATATTTTTTCTGTAATTTTCGTCCATATATAATAGGAAGAGAGGGAGAGGTTAACGCTAAATTTAGCGGTGCTGTTTCCTTAATTAATAGCCCTATAATTAGGCATCCAAATCTCATCCTTCTTTCACCCTATATGGACAAAATTGGCTCCTAATTGCTGGCCACAAAATGGATAAAATTAGACCATTTCATTTACATATTTAGCTCTCATATTAACAAATTAAATCATTCATTTAATGGTTCAATTAATTATTTTTTAATTAAGTTGATTTCTCAATTCAACCAATTAAAATATGTTGAATAAAATTAATTGTCAACTTATTGATAATTATTTTGGAATTAACAAATACATTAATTTATTTTATATGATCCATTTGATTTAATTAATTATAAGTTTATAACGGTTCATAACGATATATAATTAATTAATCAACTTATCTTATTTCCACTGCACTTACTGTTGTGAATAAATCAATAATACACTGTATGGTTAAAACTTTATTTGTGTGATCCTTTGAGGATTTATACTATGTTGGCCATGGAAATAAATCACTATTTATTTCCAATAATCATAGGCAGTATCTAGCAACACACTATGATTCTCAATTCATATAAATATTATACTGCTACAGTTTTTTTAATCATGCATAACAAATAAAATATTTTCTTGTCTGATTCTTATGTCACATGATATCATTATATAATCCAAGATAGAAATGTGTCATTCTTGCATATTATACATTTCTTGATCTAGAGATGATCGTCTAGTTTGCATGCAAACGATCCAACTCCATCAAGGGGTCCAAACAGATATCATCACTCGCTAGGTATACTAATAAGGGACATACGATTTTCTTGATAAACAACTTTTACCCTCACAATTCAAGAGAACATAAATAAAGTCCGTATAGCAGCCTTTATCAGGAATCAACGGTAGACGATATTTATTGAACCTATCCTCATGTGGAAAAGTTGAACCATCTCAAATTTAGAATCAAACTCATATGAAACAAATAATGACACAAAACACAATCCATATATTTATTTCATTGGTTCATGTCATGTACTATGTTCTCTAACATACACATATGCAATTAAGTTGGTAACTCTTTACCTATGATTTGTAGAATTTAATCATCACTTAACTTGCATACTAATATTTTATGATAATTAATGTTCCTTGTTAATTATCAAGATTACAGACGATTTAGATTTATTATTGTCATTTAATTAATGATCCACAGAGATTCACAATTCAGATCCTCAACCTGAATGATCTGTCAATAATAAACTCTAGGAACAAATGATCAAATATCATCAATAACATAAACTAATATTTAAGTCATCAACCATTGACTTGTAGGACAACTAAATGGGACCCGATAAAATTCAAAATTTTTCGGTCTCCAAAATTTATGAAATAAATCATGAAAACTCCTTATAATGAGTGTAACTACCAGTAAAATTTCAGGAAGAGATCACTTACTATCAGGGAGAATTAAAAAAGACAAATCTGACTTTGTGCGTAAAACACAGTTATCAAATTTTCTGTTTTCTTACCTCAAACGTTTTGTCTGTAGGATCATCTTCCATAAAATTTTTGTGCAAACAATTTACACAATAGACCTAGTATATGCAATTGGCTAATTACCTACGAAAAGAAAACCAACAAGGTCTATTCATAATCATCAAGTTAATGGCCATACAAGTAACTGCCCCTGTTCTGAAACAGACTGACGATTAAAATCTTTTGACCTAGTTAAAGTATTAAATCTCCACCAAAAATTACGAAACTAATTTTAGCAGAATCCTAACTTAAAATAGAACAATTCTATTTAAACGCTTTTCTAAAAAAAATTCTCAATTAGTACAGTTTATCAAAACAATCAGTTTGTTTGAAAAAAAACAGATCTGACGTCTTTTTCCATTTTCATACTTAAACACCCACATAAAATCCGAACCATGCAACAAATTATACACGAACAAAAATATATTTAAGTCTAGTTTAATTATAGCCAAAGGTTACAGGTAGTTCTTTTTCAAAAATCGGTCCTACAGGTCATTCAAACTGAACTATGCAGACAAAAACTCCACAACTCAGAGATCTACAATTTTCAGTAAGATGCAAATATTTTCAGAAGGCTTTACATCACAAAAAATAAGCAACAAGACAGAACAAGAAGGATACACATCATAAGTTAATTACTAATTTCTCATTCAATTAAGTGGTAAAACGTCTTAATTACGACCAAGACTCTGATACCACTGTTAGGAACTCAAGTCCTTGTGTAATTTTAATTTTTATTACTAATTAATATCAATTAATCAAGCACAACCATAAGATCTAGTAATTAGACATCAAGCAAACATGAGAAAGGGAGGAGAATCGTGTACCTCTTCCAATATCACAATTGGAAGGCTCGACCTTATTCTCTTGGAGTCGATGGCGTGCTCACCATCACAACAACCGCGTTGACCTCAAGTCCACCAAAAGCTCCAACCATCTTCTAGAGGTTTGTGCTAGCAAACCCTAGAACATGACTAATGCTTTTGCTTTTCTTCACCAAATTAACTATTTAATTTGTGGCTAATATTCAACACATGAATTTCTATGGAAGAGCAAAATTATGAGAGCTTTTGGAAAGAGAAAAAATCTCATATTTTTTTTGTAATTTTCGTCCATATATAATAGGAAGAGAGGGAGAGGTTAACGCTAAATTTAGCGGTGCTGTTTCCTTAATTAACCGCCTTATATTTAGGCATCCAAACCTCATCCTTCTTTCACCCTATATGGTCAAAATTGCCCCCTAATTGCTGGCCACGAAATGGATAAAATTAGACCATTTCATTTACATATTTATCTCTCATATTAACACATTAAATCGTTCATTTAATGGTTCAATTAATTATTTTTTTTTAATTAAACTGAATTCTCAATTCAACCAATGTTGAATAAAACTAATTATCAACTTATTGATAATTATTTTGGAATTAGAAAATGCATTAATTTATTTTTATATGATCCCTTTGATTTAATGAATTATCCTTGAGATCAGCGGCGAGGGTGAAACTCTGTATAACGGTTCATAACAGTATATAATTAATTAATCAACTTATCATATTTCCACTGCACTTACTACTGTGAATAAATAGATAATACACTGTATGGTTAAAACTTTATTTTTGTGACCCTTTGAGGATTTATGTGTTGGAGTTATGTCCTAGAAGTCAATATTGAATGACTTAATTTCTTACTTTATGTTATTGATGATATTTGATTATTTGTTCCTAAGATTTATTATTGCCAGATCATTCAGGTTCAGGATCTGAATTGTGGATCTCTGTGGATCATTCATTAGAATGACAATAGTAAATCTAAACCGTCCGTAATCTTGATAATTAACAAGGAACATTAATTATCATTTCTACAAATCATAGGTAAAGAGTTACCAACTTAATTGCATATGTGTATGTTATTGGAACATAGTACGGGACATGACCCAAAGAGTTTTCCACATGAGGATAGGTTCTATAAATATCGTCTACCGCTGATTCCTGATAAAGACTGCTATACGGATGTTATTTATGTTCTTTTGAATTGTGCGGGGAAAAGTTGTTCATCAAGAAAACCGTATGTCCTTGATTAGTATACCTATTGAGTGATGATATCTGTTTGGGCCCCTTGATGGAGTTGGATTGTTTGGCCAACTTGTGCAATCAACTCTAGATCAAGAAACGTATAATCTGCAAGAATGACACATTCCTATCTTGGATTATATGATGATATCATGTGACATAAGAATCGGACAAAGAAATACTTTTATTTATTATGCAGGATTTGAATATTTGTATCAGTACATTATTTATGCGTATTGGGAGTCATAACGTGTTGCTAGATACCGCTTATGATTATTGAAATTAAATAACGATTTAATTCCATGGCCAACATAGCATGAATCCTCAAAGAGTCACACAAATAGAGTTGTAACCACACGATGCATTATTTATTTATTCGCAACAGTAAGTATTGCGAAAATATGATAAGTTGATTAATTAATTATATACCGTTGTGAACCGTTATAATTAATTAAGTCAAGTGATCATATAGAAATAAATTAGTGCATTATCTAATCCCTAAATAATTATTAATAAGTTAATAATTAATTTTGTTCAACTTAGTTTAATTAATTGAGCCATTTGGGCCTTCATTTAAATAGTTAATTAGATGCCCAAATTTAGTATGGTTAAATGAGCAATTATAGTAATTAATTAATGGACTAAATACAATTGTTGTTGCCCATTAAAGGCCTATCCAATGCAGGCCATAGAAGGGTAAATATGTCCATGAATTAATTATGGAAACTAGATTTTTGGACAACTATATAAAGGAGGTTCAGGTTGGAAACAATGCTGATTTTTCTCTTTCTTTTTTGCTGGCTAAAATTTTCCAAGGATAATAATTTCGAAATTCTCTCTTGTTGCTCTCTTCTTTCCATCCTCTTGGCTCATGTGTGGAGCAAATCTCTTCCTTCATTAAAATAATTTAATTGAAAGAAAAGGAAGATAGGGTTAGACGTGATCTCTAATCGATAGCACAGTTTCGAGATCGTGGTGATTCTCTTGGTGGACTCGAGGTCATCCTTTGGAGAAGAAGGAAGAGCGACACAGCACGCCACCGACTCCTACGCTATGGATTTTTCCTTCTTGATACGATTCAAGAAGAGGTATATCCATAATCCCTTTTCTCATGGTTAATTGATGTGTTACATGCTCGCAAGATCTTTTCTTGTGGTAGTTTGCTTGTTTTATCTTTGTTAATTGTAATAAAAATAAAAATTGTGCATCCTAACCACTTACTAACATTATGCTATGTTGGCCATGGAAATAAATCACTATTTATTTCTAATAATCATAGGTGGCATCTAGCAACACACTATGATTTCCAATTCACATAAATATTGTACTGCTACAGTATATTAATCATGCATAAGAAATAAAATATTTCCTTGTCTGATTCTTATGTCACATGATATCATTGTATAATCCAAGATAGGAATGTGTCATTCTTGCAGATTATACATTTCTTGATCTAGAGATGATCGTCTAGTTTGCATGCATACGATCCAACTCTATCAAGGGGCCCAAACAGATATCATCACTCGCTAGGTATAACATACGGTTTTCTTGATGACCAACTTTTTCCCGCACAGTTCAAGAGAACATAAATAAAGTCCGTATAACAGCCTTTATCTGAAATTAATGGTAGACGATATTTATTGAACCTATCCTCATGTGGAAAAGTTGAACCATCTCAAACTTAGAATCAAACTCATATGAAATAAATAATGACACAAAACACAATCCATATATTTATTTCATTGGGTCATGTCCTGTACTATGTTCTCTAACATACACATGCAATTAAGTTGGTAACTCTTTACCTATGATTTGTAGAACTTAATCATTACTTAACTTGCATACTAACTTTTTTATGATAATTAACGTTCCTTCTTAATTATCAAACGGACGATTTAGATTTATTATTGCATTTAGTTAATGATTCGCAGATATCCTCGACCTGAATGATATGTCAATAATAAACTCTAGGAACAAATGATCAAATATCATCAATAACATAAACTAATATTTAAGTCATCAACCGTTGACTTCTAGGACATAACTCCAACATATATATATATATATATATAATTTTGTTATAGTGAGTTGCAACTCACCAAAGGGTCCGTGAGTCACGCTCAAAATTCTGAAATTTAGTTCAAAATGACCGATCCATACCATCCAATACGATCTCCCTATTGAAATCTCCATGCAAACCAAATTTTATAGTTTTCGAAATTTGTAAGTATTTTTATGAAATTTTAGAAAATCATTAATCAAATTAGTTTTAAACCGTTCAAAACAGCTGTTTTTAAAAATCCAAAATAAATACTTAAAAATTTAAAAAAAATATAAAATTTGGTCTGCATGGAGATTTGAATAGGGAGATCGTCTTAGACGGTTTGGATCGATCATTTTGAACTAAATTTCGAAATTTTGAGTTACAACTCATTGCTGTTTTTGAACGGTTATGAACTAATTATTTCAGATGGAAATTTTAATTATCATAAAAAATTAGTATACAACTCACTACTGTTTCGAAATTTTGAGTTACAACTCACTACTGTTTTTAACGATTTTCTGAAATTTCAAAAAATACTTAAAAATTTTAAAAAAATAAAAAATTTTGTCTGCATGGAAATTTCAATAAGGAGATCATAATGGACGGTTTGGATCGGTTATTTTGAACTTGATGTAGGAGTTTTGATCTCAACTCAACGATACTTTGGTGAGTTCCAACATAAAGTACTTTTGCCTGCAATTTATTAATCATATTGCGTGTCATCTCTTTCTTTCTTCTTTATTTACATTTAATTTGAATTATTTGTGTGCTTTCTTGTGTTTGGTAATTTGTTGAATTGACCAAACCAGTTTAGGAACTTGAAATTGTGCCTATTCACCCCCTCTAGGTCTTTAATCATGGACAACAAAGTGGTATCAGAGCAGGTTATTTTTTTTTACTAAAATTTGTGTTAGATAACCTCGATTTCATGGCCTCTAGTGTGATTAAAAAATCGGACAAGTTTTGTTTCACTTGCAAGAACTTTCGTTATTGAAAGAGATGTATGTTGTATATCTCAACTTGATTGACCTTTGGGATGTAGTTAACAAGTCTTATGTACTAAATGTTGATAGTGAAAGTAAGGAGATCCATGACCTCAAAATTACTCAAAACAAAAAATGACAATGCCGTCAATGTCCTTCTCAACTCAGTCTATTAGTCCATAGTGGACATTTTTTGTAGTTCTACCAATGCACATGAAATTTGAGTTTATCTCTTGAACCGTTATGAGAGAAATTCTTTAATCAAGAACTCACGTCAATTCGAGTTGGAGTCTAGATTAGACAATTTTTACATAAAGGATGGTGAATCCATCGAGGATATGTATACTCGGGTTATACAATTACTCGATGAATTCAACAACATAGGAGAAACCCTATCTAACAATCGTGTAATAGAAAGATTGCTCAGGAATTTGACCGAAAGACCTCAATGGGACAACCTCATCGCCACTCTTGAGACGCAAAGGTCCTACAACAATCTCATACTGAAGATCATGTACACTCATTATCGGTATGTGTGGAAGAGAAGATCAAGTAACTTGGGGAGCTGAAGTATGAGCAAGTCAATTGCATTGTCGGTTAGTGGGAACAAAGCATCTCCTTCCAAGAGGCAATATACATAAGTGATATACACCATCCAGTAAGTTATCATCAACGCCATTCACTTCTCTCTTTTCCTTCTCCTATGCTCTATTTTTTCATCTCTCTTTTATTTTCTGCGCTTCTCCCTCCCTCTTCGCTTCTTTCATCTTTCCCTTCATATTCGCTTATCTTTTCCTTCACCTCACCTCCGCCACCCTCTTCCACCCCGCCCCCTCATTACCTTTCCTCACATCTACTTCTCTTCCCCTTCACCTCACCTCCATCACCCTCCTCTACCTTCGTCGCTTTCTGCCTCATTACTTAGCCTAGCGTCCTCTTTTCTCATGCGCCGCCTTCTGTGTCTCCTCCCTTCTACTGCCCTCTGTCTCATTTTTTTCTCCATTGACTCCACCTCTCTCTCGTATCTCTGTCTCATATTTCTTCGCCTCCACCATATGAACTATGTCTTGTTTCTCAAAATGAACATATAAAATAATAAAATAAATATAAACAAAAATAAAATGAATAAAGAATAAAAGTGTACAAATACAAGGACAAACTAAATATATACGACAAAATTGAATAGATATAATAAGCAAAGTGAACTCATACAAAACGATAAAGTGAACATATATGTAAAAATGTGAAAATATACAATAAATAAAGTGAACAGTTACTTCTATTAAATATTTTCTTTGTAATACTAACTGAGTAAATATTATATACTCCTTTGTTATAACAAATTGAACATTTATTTTTATTAAATAATTCTTTAGTATTACTAATTGTAAGGAAAAAAGAGAGAAAAACGAAAAAACAAAAGAGAACGAGGATAAAAACATGAAGAAAAAAGAGGTAGAAGAGAGGGAGTAGGAAGCACATAGAATGGGAGATAGGAGAAAAAGGGTGGGAAAATGCGAAAGGGAGGGAGGGAGAGGAGGCCGCTGAAAAGAGAGAGCAGAGAGAAAGAGTGAAAGGAAGGGAATAGAAGGGAGGGAAGACGCAGAAAGAAAAGGAGGGAGGAGGAAGCCCTCCATCTGATGGATGACGCTGAATGGGGTAGAAGTGGAGGGTGAGTGTCAATTAATTGTAAATGGTCGATTTCTGAATTCAGGATATGCAGGCAACTTATTTTGATGAGGTTGATTACTTGTAAATAGGGATGTCAAACGTGGCCCAATACCACGGAATGGGCCCAATTCGTTTTTGTTTCGCATAAGAAAACGAAACACCATTTCATTTCGTTAACTGTTTCGTTTCTGAAACGACACAAAATTCTGTTTTGTTAACCGTTTCACTTTAGAAATAATACATGAAACAGTTTGAAATGAAGCTGAAACAGTCGAAATAGTATAATTCCATGTTTTGTTTACATTTTCGTTATTGGAACGAAATGAAAATCAGTTCTGTTATTCGTTTCGTTTCTTTTAACCGAAACAAAATCACGTGCCAAAAAATCACGCTGACAGCTCTACATGTAAAAGTTGCAATCAGTTAAGTTTACAGCGCCTCGAGTTAGTTAATTTATCTTATCAAATTGTACATACAATGCGTAGATGCATATATAGTTTGGCATTCAGAAACGGTTGCCAAACATTCCTAGATTGAAACAATTGATTGCGTCTTGACTTGACTCGATTGTTGGGTCTGACTGGCACCATTTCCCAATTACCATTGCACATACAAAAACACCCAATAATATCTCTAACTTCCTGATGTCCTAGTTTCCTAACCTAGATAATAAAAATGATGTTAATTACACATAACCATATATAGAGGGGCCTTGTGGCTTCTTCGTAGGTTATCTATATATACAAAAATGGCAACGGAACGATAATGATAAGTGATAAGAGAATAAAGCTGGCATAGATGGATTACAATTAGTATTAGTATATTCTTCCAAATTAATTAAAATTAAGGTAGGTGGAATGGACGCTTAATCGGATGATGTTTGGTCAGGTCATGTTTTCCCTATACTTTCGGGTCATGCCTATTTTGATGTTAATAAATTACATTTCACTACATAATTAATATTAAAGTTGCACCATGCGTACAACCACCCCCCCGCAGGCCCGCACTATATATATTCATGTTCTCTCCACATTAATTACATAATAAACAGCCACCCTCTCTTTCCTTTTCCACATCTCCTTTATTTCTATTTTTCTTAATTTCTGGTTGTACGTTGCAAATTGCAACAACAAAAGAAAGGAGGTAATCATTAACTGCTGGATCATCGATCAGTTGGTTAATCTGACAAATATATATATAGGGAAAGGATATAGGAATATGGAGTGGAGGAAGAGCTACTTGGACTTGGTTCTGGTGCCTTTTGCCATCTTTTTTCCCATGATGTACCACGCCTGGCTGTGGCACAAAGTGCGCTCTCAGCCGCACCGCACCTTTATCGGCGTGAACTCTGCCGGGCGGCGCCTCTGGGTGGCTGCCATAATGAAGGACAACGACAAGAAGAATATCCTGGCGGTGCAGTCGATCCGGAATGCGATAATGGGGTCCACGTTGATGGCGACGACATCGATCCTGCTGTGC
This sequence comes from Rhynchospora pubera, assembly GCA_028095005.1. NCBI lineage: Eukaryota > Viridiplantae > Streptophyta > Magnoliopsida > Poales > Cyperaceae > Rhynchospora > Rhynchospora pubera. Next base: position 89,161 of record JAMFTS010004930.1, read on the forward strand.
ACGGGGCTGGCGGCAGTGTTGAGCAGCACATACAGCATCAAGCGGCCGCTCAATGACTCTGTGTTTGGGGCCCACGGGGAGTTCATGCTCTCCCTCAAGTACGTCACCCTGCTGCTCCTCTTCGTCTTTGCCTTCCTCTGCTACTCCCTCTCCATCCGCTTCATCAACCAGGTCAACTTCCTCATCAACATCGCCTTCAACGACGATGATGCTGCCGCCGGCGGGCCCCTCTCCCAGGACTACATCTGCGACCTTCTCGAGAAGGGCTTCCTCCTCAACACCATCGGCAACCGCCTCTTCTACACCGCTCTGCCGCTGCTGCTCTGGATTTTTGGCCCCGTCCTCTCCTTTCTTTCTTCCCTTCTCATTCTGCCGATTCTGTACCACCTTGACATCTTGGATGTCAGCTGCCAAGACAAGGCCCCGCATAAACATCCAATCGCTGCTGCTCCAAACGCTAAGGTAGATCAGAGGGATTGCTTGTCTGTGTGATTCATTTAATTGTCATTGATTAATCTAAGCAGAAATAAAATTGTATTCTGCTAGTATATGCATACTTGCATAGTCATGTAATTTGAATTATTGATAATTAATGAGGATCGTACTGTGTTATGTCAATTGAGATTGCAAGAACGAAATTATTATCGAGTCCAGCAAACTAGAAAATGATAATAGTATGTAAATTTCATTTTACAAGTGATCTTAATATTCTGCAATTTATTATTATTATTTTATTTTTTTTGGTTTTGTTTCCCCGAAAAACTACTTTTGGTCTGGCTTATTATCGCTCATCAAGTACTGCATAGTTCACGTTCTGAGAATGTACAGGAAAAAATGTTACCATGTCAATATTTTTTTCAACACAGATGATTTATTTTGCGGTTTAAAAAGATTCAATATGCCCTGGACGCAAATTTGCAAAAAGGCATTCGTTCCCCTTTCTTTTTTGTCATCTCACTGGTTCGACGGATAAATCTGTACATTTTTGTGACACCTGATAAATGCTTAAATTGAGAAGGGAAAATACGTGCCTTGCAATGGGAATGACAGAGTGCTTACATCCATATATATTCGGTATATAAGTTTGGCTACGGTCTAAGCGGTCTAAGCGATTTGAATGATTGCTCTATCAAATCCGATTACATCTCGAATTCAAAAACTCAAATGATTAATCCAAACAGTTCAATGCGTTGTTCACATTGAAATCTCCTTGATGATCAAATTTTTCAAGATTTTTTTTTTGCATATTTAAAAATTATTGTTATTAAAAGGTTAAGAACTCATTAGATTGAGATTTTTTTTTTAATTCTAAAAAAAAATTTAAACAATTTAAAAAATATATATAAAATTTGGTTGGCAAGGGAATTTCAATATTAAGATTATATTAAACGGCTTGGATAGATAATTTAAGCTTTCAAATTTGAGATAAAGATCGAATTTGATGAAATCCTCCGTCAAAATATTTCTGTATAAATATTGAATTTTCTCTTCTTACGGCCCAAGTACAGATTGGGAAACAACAGGTGAAAGGAAGCAGCAAATGCCGTTGTTTTCGTTAACCTGATTTACTTATTATTATTATTATTACCACCTCTATAGTGATTCGTTTTGTCTTTTTATTAGTTTTGGCTTAATTCGGTGCGGTCAAATGCGAAATGCATATCCAATTATCCATATGGTTTGTGGTTTACACATAGATAGATGGCACATGAGGCAAGATAGATACAGGCGTATATTTCATGGCCACTAATTAATTAAGCAACATATAATTAATGTGGCACTTTGTGGTAAAGATCTGTTAGGGGCGGTTATTTTCCAACCCAAAATTCAGTTACAGTGATTAGCCTTCTTTTGGACTTTTTCTTCTCTCTACGGCACTCCAAAGTCACGCACTCTCGGAAAAAAGAAAAAAGAAAAAGAAAAAAAAATGAGAGGAGGAGAGTTTAGTTAGGCAGGAGATGTAGTGGAAATACAGCACCAGCAATCCTGAATCGGATAAATTTATCATGTGACAGATGGAATAGAAAATAGATGACTTGGTTCACCTCTCTTTCCCTCTTTTTCTAAAGTTGGAAACATTCGACAGTACCTGCATGTACAAGTGTACCGCACCGGGAATTTCAATTTGATTCATTCCTAGTCAAGCAATCTTTGTTTTTTGTTTTTCATTTTCTTTTCTTTTCTTTTTCTTTCTTTTCTTTGGGTATATGCCACGGTTGCAGAAATATCTCTTGTAGCTTAACCAAGGCAGGTATACCTTAGTTTAACAGGTCACTTAAACAAGTGTTGGTCTCTCGTCGTCAGTGGGCCTTCTGCTAAATTAAAAAAAAAAAAAAACTCCACTCATGGAAAGTCCACCACAGTCCATCTCTCTTACAAAGTTTAACGGTCATAACACATTTTATTTTTAGTCTAACCTGCAGTAGAAATAGATTAGGATAGCAAGACGAATTTGATATCTCGGCCACACAACACAGACACAGCAAACATTGGGCATTGTGATATAATATACAAAGGCTGCCTTCAAAAAGATACAATCTACAAACGAGTATAAAAATGGGATCAGGCCACAATGCCTACATTAATATTCTCAGCTATAATCCTATTATAGAAACCTCCCTAATAAAAAGAGAAGGGAAAAATAAAACCTGATTCAGATCTGAAATCATTTCTATGCTATTATCCTATCCAGTTATCCTATCATCCCACCATCTCCTGCCACAAACCAACATTCTTTCAGGCCTGGTGGCGATCAAATTCAATTACTAACTAAAAACCTTGTTGCTCTCACTGGTGACAGACAACAGCAGGAGCTGATTTCCGCTTGACATAAACAAAACGATAGAATTACCTAGAGAGATTGATAATCATACCAGCAAAGGCGAGCATGTCACAGTCATAATCATGGTTTCTTCCTAGAGGAGATAAAGGCAGAGGGGAGCAGAGAATCCACATCCTCTCTCCGCCGCTTCCTTGCCGAATTCAGCATACTATTCCCTCCCGGTCCCACTCCCCCTTCTGCTTTCCCTCTCTTCCTCTCTCCTGCCTCTGCTTCCCCTCCTCTACCTCTGTTCTTGTCAGAGCTGCTGGACCCAGTTCCCTTCGAGCCGTGCGGCATTTGTGTTGGCATCGGCATCACCTTCCTCTTCTCCATCATCACTGAATGCGAATGTTTCCCCTTTGAAGAATCAGCCTTCGTTTGGATCTGCTTAGAGGGAGCAATGCCAGCACCATCACAGTTTTTAGACGACAACTTTTTGGCTGCCTCTTTCACATGATCAACCAAGCTCCTCTTCCCCCCTTTCAGTTCCAGCAGAACTGACGAGGTGGCACCGGCATTCTGGTTTGTCCCCTTACTTTCTGAAATCATTTTTGAATATGCACAGCTTCCCCCACCTGACACTCTGACGGCCACCTCATCAATTGCTCTTTTCATTGATTCTCCAGGACCAAACCTCTTCACACTTTCCCTTCCAGGCATCGGCATTCTTATGCTTTGTTCCGGTTGCTTCCCTCTGGAATTCATCCTGGTATCCTTATGCATGTTTTCACCAAACCTCTTCACCCTTCCCCTTTCAGGTGGCATCCACATGCTTTGTTCTGCTTGCTTCCCTCCAGAACTCATCCTGGTATCCTTGTGCATGGAGTCGAGCAAAGACTGAGGTTGCTCTTTGGTGAAAGCAGAGGAGTAAGGCCGAGAAATGGAGGTGAACAGGTTTCTCTTTCTGGCATCCTTGATCAATGCAGTCCAGTGAGGATTCACTTGCAAAGTTCTGGCATTCCCAAAAATCCAGAGAGAGAACTTCGCACGTGTCAGAGCAACATTCATTCGTCTCACATCAGCGACAAATCCAATACTGCTTGTACCATTGCAATCTGATCCATTAAATGATGAAGCCCTGACTGTACACAGCAAGAGAATGTCAACCTCACGTCCTTGGAACCCATCAACGGTGTTCAATTCCATGTCAGAAACAGCTTCAGGTCCAAAGGTGGAGTTGAATTTCGATTGTAAAAGGGACAGCTGGCTCCTATAAGGGGTAATAATGCCAATCTTCTTGAAGGTTAGTTCAGATGGATACCTGACAACAATAGTGATAAAAAGTACCTTGTTCACTGCAGAGGTGCAAACAAATATTACATGTTTTAAAAGGGACTGAAACAGAAGTGACAATACCTCTTGTTAAGGAACCTTAGAATTTCAGTGGCAGCCTCAGCTTCAGATTCATTAAAAAGAGACTGAGAAGCACCACTTCGACCGTAACGTTCCTGACCATCTGTTACATCAAAAAACATGTAGGGGCCAAGACATTTGATCCCGTGAAATGGAGCCAATCTGTCTTCTATGTGGACCCCATTCAGAAGCTTGCCATCATAGAAATGCAATGACGGAAATCTGCAGATTTCAGGGTGCATGCGGAACTGAATACCAAAAACAAGTTATAAAAAGATTAGCTAGCAGCTAGTTCATACCTCCACCACCTTAACCATCATCTCTAGAAAGTAAAGGGTGAAGTAGCATGAATCAAGAATATGGGAACACAGAATGGGAACCTGTTCTGTGAGCATTATAACAGGGTGCCCAGCTCGCTGCAACCTCTCAAACATGCTGCATTCATATGAGAACTTGCTTGCAACATTTGATATCACTGTTGCTGGCAGTTGCTTCGGGTCTCCCACCTTTTCATTAGAACTTCTTATCAAGAAACCAAAATTGATGCACATGATCATAGTGCTAGGAAACATACTATTGAGATGCCAACACAAACCAGATAACTCAAACAGTAAATTGGAGAAACAGGGATACTAACCATTACACATTTAGTTCCTTTTGACTTGAGAAGCTGAAGGGGAATAAGTGCTGCAGGTTCTAAAGCCTGAACACAGAGGAAAGGAATTTTATTATTTTCATATGTACATAAGACCTGCCACTATATTGCAGCCAAGACCAGCATTATGCACAAAAATAACAGAAGTAAAAAAAATAAAATAAAAAAGAATAAGAATTCCTTAGCTCACCTGGGCTGCTTCATCAATGATAACCACATCAAACAGTGTATTCTCCGAAAAATTTCCAAATTTACCAGCTGAGGCAGCCTCTGAGCAGACCGAATACAAGTCACCGCCAGCCCCGCTGAGTGTGGCCACCACAATTTGAGCATCCATCAGAATTTGTTTCCTCACCCTTTGCCTAAGACCTCTGTTCTCTTCAGCAATTCTCTTCTCATTAGCATGAGCAATCTTGAGATCACTAATGACGTCCCTCTTTTGCCAATGCAATGCATTCAATTTTGCATTGATTTGCTCATCTGGAACATCATGTGATTCATCTCGAGATACAGAGACCTTGCCACTAGGCTTGTCCTCACCATCATTGTTATCTAGTTTCGCACGCCTTGTTTCATATTTCCTGATATCCTCTACCACCTTTTCCAGCCTTGCCCTCAGAGAAATAGTTGACTCAAAATCAGTAACAGCTTTAGCATCAGCTTTTGATTTCATATCCTCTGAAACTTTCTGCTCAACAAGTGTATCTATGAAAAAAGGGAGGGAACTCGGATGGATAGTTTTCTGATTACCAACCCTGACAATGTAAGGTTTGTACATTTGGCCGTCGTTTCCTATGAGGCCCTCGCTGAGTCTTGAGAGGAGCTCATCTACAGCAGCATTCGATTGGGCACAGATGAGAACCCTTCCTTTGAGGGACCTTTCGGCACCTTCAGAATAGGACACCTGGTGTTGCAATCCAGACTCCTTCATCAGCTGCTTGGCTAAAGGAAGGTCTTGCCAGGCCCTAGCAACGGAGGAAGATTGGCTGAGTTTTGTAGGATTCCTACCTTGACTGCTACCAGCACGTGAATGCAAAGATGTACAGGAAGTGGAAAAGTTTTTCCTTTGCACAAGAGGTGAGGCTAGCAGCGCACTCACTATGGCGACAATTGTGCGTGTCTTTCCAGTGCCTGAATAAAAAATAATTAAATGATTGTTTTGCCTAATTAATTATGAAAGAAAAAAGGAAAGAATGAAAGAAAGAGAAGTCATGAACTTTCTATTTGGCCTCAAGTCTTATTTTATTCTAAACAAAAGACATTCATTGCTGGTGCTCAAGTCATCTTTTATATTAGCTTCCAAAAGTATCATCATATTGGTAAAATGATATATCTGTGAAAGAATAATGCAAATATCTGGACAAAATTTAAGATAAATAGAGACAAAAGAAGGGTTTAAGGGAGACCTGGAGGGCCTTGTATGAGAGAGAGCTCAAAATTCTTTCCAGCTTGGATCGACCTGATTGCGACATCTATGGCTTGGAGCTGGCTATCGTTGTAAGAGGTGGTCAAAAAACTCTTTATGGGCCCACCTAGCCTATCCAACTTCGCCTTGTGGAACCCAGCAGAGGAGACGGGTTCAATCAGCGGGTTAAGGATGGCAGGCATAATAGGAATGTCATGTAACGAAGAGAGGGCTTGGAATTCCCTCTTCTGAGGAGTAAGGTTGAAAACTCGATTCAGAAACCATTTACTTCGTACTATCAGAAATTTTCGCACTTTGTTGAAACGAGCAACCTCATTTGAGATGAGGAAACGAATAACAAGGATAATTGACTGGTTTTTATCACCTTTCTCTCGTCTTTCCACCTGCAATTCAGCAAAATCCACATTGTCGTGTCAACATACCAGAACGATATTAGTTGCCAGCAAGCCTACGGGAGTTAAAATCGTATGATTCGCATCGTACGATGCGTTACGATATATAGGCTCAGCGATGCATATCGTTAGTTTATATCGCAAGCCTACTGAATCGTCTGAATCGAACGATTCGACAGTGCGATACGCGTATCGTATCGAATCGCAACGATTCCTCCGATTCGCTAACAACCAATCAGAACGAGATTTTCCTATCGACGATTCAATTTCCTAAATAAAATATTAGTTGACCCTTTTGTTTGCGCCTCGGAGAGAAGAAAGTAGTACAGGGCCGAATAAAAAAGGGTAATGGAAGAGGAGATACAGACACGTGGGTCCCAAAGATTAAATAAAGAGAGTATATGGGCACAAAGTTACATTTTCTGTCTTTTAAAATCCGATTTATTTTTTATATTTTATTTTTTTTACAAAGTATTGAACTTAAGGGACCATAGTTATGGGGAGTCCTATTAATTTTTTTTATATTGCACACTACAGTCTCTTTTGTTAAAATTATTTAAATAATTAATTAATATTTGAAAATATATTTAAATAATAATATCAATAAAAATTAATAATAATAAAATATCTGGATAATACAACATAATGATAATTTATACATATTAATTATGATTATAATTTGTACAGTTTATAATAAAATATCAGTAAATAACAACAATAATAATTTATACAGATTATGAAAATTATGCATTATATATTATAAACTATAATTTATTAATATTAATAATTTATACATGAATAAATAGATTATATATTATAATGATTAAAATGAGTATAATTTATACAGATTATGCAGTATAATATTATAAGATCTAATTATAAATAATAAATAAATATATTATACATTATAATATTAAGTAATGGCGAATATTCATACACTACATTATTAGATGACTGAATTGCTGAATGATTACCATAATAGGGTGTGATATTATAATTTTCTTTTAATGAAAAAATTCAATATACATTCTAAGTAGTTAATTTACTTCATTTTAAGGGTAGTTTAGCGTATCTTAAACGATTCGATACGATACACGATACACGATACGATTCTAAATACTACGATACACGATACACTTTACGATTCAACTTCTAATATATATATATATATATAGAGAGAGAGAGAGAAAGCTTTCAATCAAAGCGCTTTGACCGGAGTCCCGGTTAAACCCCGTCAGATCTCAATATTGAAAGTTCAAATGACCGATCCAAACCGTCAAATATGATCTCCATATTGAAATCTCCATGCCGGCTAATTTTTTCATTTTTTTGAAATTTGTAAGTATTTTTTCGAATTTTAGAAAATTGTTAATCTAATTTGTTCTGAACCCTACAAAAACTACAAAAACTGCTGTTTTAAAAAATCCGAAAAAAATACTTAAAAATTTCAAAAAAAAAATTTCAAAAATTAGTTGGCAACGAGATTTCAATATGGAGATCATATTTGACGATTTGGTTCGGTCATTTGAACTTTCAATATTGAGATCTGACGGGGTTTAACCGGGACTCCGGTCAAAGCGCTTTGATTGAATCCTTTCCTCAGGTACCGACGGTACAGTTTGCAACTTTTTTAGCAACTATTTTTACAATACAGATGGGATAGAGTTTCATATGGAATTTACGCATTACTACTGATGGTCCAATTCTGTTAAAATACTGATGGCAACAGGACATTGAGGTAGGATGCACAACCAATTATAATTATGGACAATAATTATTGGTTGACATAGTCGGGTTATAGTTGAGCCTGGTATTAAAGCCAGTATCTAGATTGACTACACACTCAAGTCAGTCAACCAGTCAATATAATAGAATGCAACTTGATTAAATATGCTGACAAAGAAAGCATGAAAATGAAAAATGTACCAGTCCTAGCACATGCACAGACTGCTCGGTATTTTTGAAGGGCTCTTTGGTAAGTAAAATGAGGTCATTTTCGAGACAACCGCCTTGGTTCTTGAGAAATTCTTTCTCATCAGGCCGACCCCTGACCACCAAAAATTCATCAACTCTCTCCACAGACAACACCCAGAAGCTACCACACATCATGTCTTCCATGGAGCTCTCCATATATGCAGCACGCAACTGTGCCTTGAACTCTTCCAAAACCAGTGGCTTAAATATTTCTAGGTATTGTCTTTCTGAGCCAAAGCTAAGAGGGACCTTTTTTAAACTAACATTTGGTTCCTTCTCCTTTTGACCATTCTTTGAAACACCAGCTGCACTGAAGTAGTCCATCTGTAATATTTCCTTGTACCACTGGTCGAATTTGGGGCGTTTAAATCTCATGACAGTTGTGTTTCTGTTGCTAAAGGAAGCATTTCTGTTTCCATTTGGCATTGGAAGTTGAACAACTTGTCGCTTTGGGGGGATGGCAAGTGTCTTTGTCAGAGAAAGCAGGATTGGTGGCTGGTGAGCTTTATCCAGTGCGGCATCTAGAGGATCAGGTTGATCATCTTGTACTATTTGCTTAAGAAGGGACTCCTCGTTAGCAGGGGGCTTCAACTGTTTCTTTTCTGATGGACGTGCCGGCTCAGGTTGTTTCAAGGGTTCCTTTGCTGTTGCAACTGCTGGCTCAGCCATCTCAGACGGTGTGATTGATTTCTTCCCCTTCCAGCAGTCTCTCCCATCCAAAGGAACTGGTTTTCGTAGAATGTTAGCAGACCCAGCTGTAGTTTGCTCTAGCCTGTCGGTCATGTCTCTGTTTGCTGATAGGACCTTATCTGTTTCCATCATGGTGGAAGGTCTCCTTGCTTCCTGTATGACCAGACTGGGAATATCATTGCCAAGTGGGGTCCTTTCTGTAGCGATAGCATCCAACAGCGGAGCCTGTTTCCTTGTGATAGCATGAGGTGCCTCCATTGATAAGGCACTCACTTTACATGCTGATACTTTCTCCAGAAATTTCTCAATATCAATTTTGTCTGTAAGTTCACAAGTGTGCAAAAAAGTAAAAATAAATAAATTCAAAGAAAATCATATTTGTTAATTTGGTTGAAAGTCAAACCACCTAGTAACCTCAAAATGGCTCTAATGGCACTGCACCATATGGCTGAGTCGGTATCAGTAAATGAATGCTTTGAGGAAACTGAATTACGACATCACCAAAAGCAATTATGGTATTATGAGTTCATCAAGGCCCTTCAAAAGCCATTACAATATTTTGAGATAGTAAGAAACAAAGGCCTGATTTGATCTCGATCTTTATTGTAGCTCTCATTGCTATAGAAGATATCAAATCAAACAGAACCAAGAAAACAATCTTCCGTCGAAGGAAGATCTTACCATCACGATACTAGCATAACCAGAAATTTCTTTTCTTTGTTGGGGGGTTGGGTGTGTGTGTGTTGGGGGGGGGGGGGGGGGGGCAGCATGGCATTGTTAAATTAAAAGTTCAGAGGCTATTTATCATAACTCAAAAGTTCAAGAGACTCGTAGCATTAGCTGCATTACCCGATATAATCCATATTCCATAGATATATTAAGAAAATGAAAAAAGAAAACCTTTGGAGACCATTGCTTCAAGGTCGAGAAAGAGTTGTGTGGGCCCAGTAGTTAGAGATCTAATGAGAATTTGAAGAACAGAAATGATGCACTGCTTCCAGTGCCTGGTGAGAACAATTAGGGATGATTTGCCCCAATTTGCCAAGTATGAGAGCCAGGCCAAGTCCTGAAAAGGTAAGTTGACAGGAGCAAATTCTTCACGAGTTGAAGATATCCCCAAAGAGAGCCTCTCCACAACACAAGGCAGCATCTCAAGAAGACGCACGCTTGCCATCTGTTACAAATTTAATTACTACATTTTACTTTTGACATTAACTACTGGTAACTTGGGCAATTAACCACCTGTATCCCTGTAAATTTGAATTCAGGTATGCGTTGCAGAAAGAAAGGTGAAGTGTCATTGTGGTCGCATTTTAGGCAACATCGCAAATTTGCAATCATTATATATCCATAATAAGAGTCTTTTTGCATAATTAAAGCTCTACAAAGATGGAACATTTCACAAAACAGTACCTCATAACGCTTTTCATCGAAAATCATGCCTCCTTTCTCTAGACAATTCACTATAAAAGGCCACAAGTTTGTCGATAGGGAATAACAAAATTGTTCCCAACACTGCATGTCCACAGGACTAATTGTACTTTGTGGTGGCCGACTTGATGGATAGCTAAATCCTGGTTGCCTTATAAAACCCCCTTCCATTGCTTTTGTTGTGGGTAAAGGCCCCTTATGAAGACTTTGTGGTGATTGGTCAGGGTTAACCACTTCCTTTAGCAGCTTTCGCGCGACAAAAAATATGTGGTGGAGGTTGTGAAAATTTTCTGGTATTGGGTTGACTTGAACCTGATAGAAAGAAAAAGCAGAAGGTACAATGTTAATGAAGTAGAGTACAGAGCTATAAACAAGGAGATCTACAAAAATCTATTAAGCATGAATGAAGAACCCACCAGCCCTAGAGCATATCGGAGGCCCAAATACATAGCAGAGAGAGAAGCGCCACAACAAAGAAATTGGAGCCCGGCTGTCAGCATTTTATTCTCAGACGCACTCTCTAAGATGGCTCTACCTGCTTGCCTTATACTCTGCTCCAAAAAAAAAATTATAATAATAATAATAATAGTAATAAATCAAACTATTAGGCATCAACTAACGAAACTGTTTAGATTTCATTCTTTTATATGAAGCTAAGTTACTGACATCATTAGGATCCACAAGAAAGAGAACCAAGCTTTCAGCCATTGCAGGTGTCCAAGTCCATTGCTTTTGAAGTTCCAGCTTTACTAGTTGCACCACAAAATGTACAGAGAATCTAATTAAATAACAAAATAATATCTCATTAGGGATGCCAAAGAGAAGCAAAAGTGCATGGCTGCTACCAAGAAGATACAAGTACAAAAGGAAGTCCACTAGGTAGAACTACCACGAAACCTTTTCAAGGCCCTCATCAATAGAGTGCACGTAGTAGTGACCACCTCAACTGAGTTTAATGATTCCTTTCCGTCTCCCCCATCGTTTGATCCACTAGGGATCTCCCATTTGAAGCACCATGATATCTCCCCAGCATGTGACACCAGCCACTCATCCACTGATAGTGACATCAGCTCGTTACCAGAACCAAGATTGGCCACAGAAACACGAGACAGTACCAAAAATATGGCCATAGAGAATGAGATTGGAAGATCCACAGGGTAAATTTGAAGCAGTGCAGTATACCACAATAAAGGAATACACCTCCATTGGATACATTCATGCGAAGTCAAGTTCCACTGTGAACACAATTCAGTCCAACAGCTTTTGTCTTTCTCTGCATCCTTTGATAAGACTGTATCCTCTTCTTCGTCGAATAGGCTTCTAATACTGGCTTTTGAGAGGGACAAGAACTTAGAAACCAATGCACATGCATCCGATATTATTATAGAGTTTATGAGATCAAAAGCTGGCTGGCGTAAAGAAGAATGTAGAGTCTTGTCCTTCAATGCGCTCACCAAAGAAGGGCCCCTGATTGAAAAATTTTGGACAGATAAAATAGATTAACAAAAAGATTTGAATTCACATAAACTGAATTATGTTTAAGAAAACAATATTAATTCAATCTTACCACATATGAGCACACTCAAATGGTGGACTGGGAGGTTCCATCGTATATCCTCGGTACACAATCAGTATAGCAATCTGACATAAAACATTTTTTTTAAATTATATATAGATATATGTACAACCACTTCATTTTCTGATGTCACATCATTTTCATTTGACTGGATACCAGCCTGAATGGTCATTCTTTTATAAATGCAAAGAATTACATGAGACAAATCTTTCTCTAACAAAGAAGCTCATATGGTCTTGGATGATAAATCAGGCATATAATACAGCACCATCCCAGTCACACTTCACACAAAGATTTCTAAACTCTAACAACATTGTACGACATCAAATGATATTAACAAACTGGATATCAAAAAAGAAAGCATTAACACAGTTTGAGGAAAAAATATGTCTTAAGAAGGAACAAATAATTCAATAAAACTAGAGAGGATTACCTTACAAGCATTTTGCCGTGTAAAGACACTGAAGTTACTGCTTCTAGTGACCTGATGGAGAAGAAAATAAAGTATGTTTCTCCTTTGCTTTTCATGCTCTCCGTCTTGCAATGCCTCAAGAGACTACATCACAGAAAGCTTGCATTACTTTCTTCTTTGCATTTATTTAACAGACAGATGATATAGATAAGGACTGCATGAAAGCATGGTGTATGCAACACCCAGTACTTGAACTCAAAGAGTCACCACTGTGTGTGTGTGTGTGTGTGTGTGTGTGTGTGTGTGTGAGAGAGAGAGAGAGAGAGAGAGAGAGAGAGAGAGAGAAGAGGGAGAGGTAGGTACCTGAAGAAAGGGAATGAAAAGGTCAAAGATGTCTTTATGGCTCTTCTCATCCCGAGTATGAAAACAGTGGCCCAATAGAGTGTTTCGCATCACACTTGGGGATAGTGAGGCTTTCAACCAGAGCTTACAACCTGTATACAGGTCCAACACAGATGTCATATCATAGGAACAAAATTAATCCTATTAATTAAGTGCCAAACAAGTACTACTGACCTAACATCTCGAAGGATGCTTTGAGGCAACTAACAGCATAGGAGAAATCAGAAGTATCGTCACTGACATGGTTGAGTATTATATTGAGGAAAACAGGATACCTCTCCAATATACCATCCTCAAATGCTGGGCCATCCAGAAACCCCAGCCTGAAATCAAAGCAAATGTCAACAAATTGAAACAGGCAACCTAACCTCAAGGAAGCACATGGTAAGCATAAAGCCAGTTTTAGACTTACATACAGTGACTTAATTCCAAGCCATACATCAGCTCGCTTGAGCTGCACTCTCGGTCTGAGGGCCTCGTTATCAGTCGGCGGAACATCTGTTTCTAAAAAACTGATCCATTTCTTTAGTAGAGGTTGCAAGGGTTCCAAGTCAGTTGCTAGCCTATATTGTCATTACATTAGGTGAGAGGTTTTGAAGATAAACATAATAAATAAATATAGTTGTGTAAGGGGGGAGAAAGGAGGGGGTGGACCTGAACTTGCCCATGCATCTGGCGAGGCGAAGGCCGATAGCTCGAGCCTTGCCGCTGGTGAAGAAAAGCAATGCAAAGACTCCCTATTTAGGTTATTCATAGGAGAATTAGTGTGGTCGAATTAAAAGAGAATAATAAAGAGTAATGGTTAGTCATTGGAGAGAGAAGAAAATACAGGATAGTGCTGATCACTGGAGAGAGTGAGGTCATAAGAGTCGTCGATGGCCTCTATAAAGAGTTGAAACTCATTAGCGAGGGACATGTCGTCCAAGAGGACGGGAAACATGAGGACCTCGAACATGAGGGTGACGACATGGGGAGCGTCGCGAGCGGGGTCGTAGTGGCTGGAGCGCAGGTTGGCATTGAGGCGGTTGAGGAGGGAGGTGAGCCTTTCTTCGTCGAGGCGGCGGAGGGTGAGGAGGAGGGGGGCGACGGAGTGAGAGTGGAAGAGGGAGGCGTAGGAGAGCTGGGCCTGGTGGTGGAGGCAGACGCACTGGGTGCAGAGGGAGAGCTGGCGGGAGAGGCGGGCCCAGAGGAGGTGTAGAGGTAGAGGAGGAGAGAAGGCGTGGAATGTCTGGTCTAGTCGTAGAGGAGGAGCAGGAGAGAAGGCGTGGAATGTCTGGAGCAGCGGCTCCATGAGGTGGGAGTGGTGGCACCAGATGTGCTCCCCTTCGTCATTCATATCATTATTTATGAGGAAATCAAAGGCGTCGGAGAACCACGAGGCTTTGAGGCCGGGATCGTCGCCAAGCTCCTCGTCCACATCGAGGGAGCGCCACCGTTCTCGGAGGCGGAGGCTGAGCTCCTCCCGCCTCGTCGCCGTCGCCGTCGGCGTCGCCATTCATATGATTATTTATTTTAGGGTTTTTCTTTCTTTCTCTCTCCTTTGTGTCCCAAAAGAGAAGAAAACACAAAACTAAACTAAGCGGGAGAGTCCGGAGTCCGGACGGACACACTTCATCTTCATCTTCATGCCCTGATCCTGATCAGGCGCCTCTCCCACTAATTAAAAATAATATTTAACTTTTATTCAAATCATCTCATCCAAATTATATAAAATAGTATTACAATATCGATTTTTCCTTACCTATTTTTAAGTACTTTTAATATTTTTTTAATATAAATTAATATATTTTTAATACTTCTCATCATATTTTTACAATTTTAATATTTGTGTTTCTAATCATTTTTTTAAGCGATTTTCATTTTTGTATTGTTCGTATATATTTTTCTTATTAACTTGTTGGAAAATTCTGCAATGAGAATCAATTTTGAATCGGATTTTAATCGCAACTGTTCATGAGTGCTAATGAATTAATTTTCTTTTCAAAAAATATGTGGTTAAGATTGTAGTCCGATTCAAAATTTGATTCTCATGGCAGAATTTTTCTAAGTTGTTTTTTTATTGGCAAAATTGGGCTCATACCCCTCAAATCTTTCTTAATTAGATATTTACCCCTCGAATCTTTAAAATTGTCCTCATACCCCTCAATTTATGATAGAACTAGATACATACCCTCCTCAACAATTTTAATTAATTTCTAAATGTAAAAATCTGATTTTTTATATTTTATGACGAAATTGTCCGTGTCCATACTCCTCTACCCTATTAGCCGACCTTTCATCTTCTCACTAATTTTTATCACGTGTCTCAAATATACCTTTTCCATTCCAAATTTTTCTTATTTAGAAGATCGCTAAAAATATATGATTTTTCCATTCTAAACCATAGGCGCATTTTTGATAAAATTTCCTTCATGTTGGCTACACGTTGATGCACTTGTATTGATTTTAATGGATGTGTCAGCGATATTACACTTGTAAAGCAAATCAATTGAAAAAGCAATATGTATAACAAAATTATGATCGATGAAACCAAGCAATACCCAGCCAAGATCGCTGGGCTTAAAAAAATAATTATATCTTTTGTATCTCTATATAAACTTAGCGGGAAGACGAAAGGTTTAGAAAAAAGTTTGGATAAGGACAATTTCGTCATAAAATATAAAAATCAGATTTTACATTTAGAAATTAATTAAAATTGCTAAGGAGGGCATATATCTAGTTCTATCATGAATTGAGGAGTATGAGGCTAATTTCAAAAATTTGAGGGGTAAATATCTAATTAAGAAATATTTAAAGGGTATGGGCCCAATTTTGCTTTTTTTAGGTTTTGTTTTCTTTTCTACATGTTGCATATATTTTGTACCATACTTAATTTAGAAATTGTAAGAATTAGAATTCGATTAATTTAATTTAATAGATGCAAAATAGAAATACAAAACATAAAATATATTACATTAAACTAGTCCATATGATTAAATAAAATTATTAAAATACAACAACAACAACTAAGTCTTTTGTCCCAAACAAATTGGTGTAGGCTAGAAAGAAACCCAATAAATGAACACATCCAAGAACAAAACAAAACATAAAAACATACTAAAAATAAGAGTAGTCATACTAATAATAATACCTATAATAATAATAGTAATATTAGAAACCTAGACCTCGACCATGATCTAATAGAGGGACCTACAAACCTATGGCATCGCTCCTACCCTTAAATTCCTACGTCATGGCTCCGGTACATGAATTGCTAACTTCCAAGTGCTCCTATCGATCGCCAACTCCTTGGAGACGTTCCATTCTTTAAGGTCTCTTTTCACCGCTTTTTCCCATGTCAATCGTGGTCTCCCTCTCCCCTTCCTTTGTGTTCTCGAAATGATTAAGAATTCCGCTACGTACCGGTGCCTCTGGAGGTCTGCGTTGAATATGTCCAAACCATCTCAAACGATGTTGGGTCAGCTTCCCCTCTATCGGTGCGACCC
>JAMFTS010005076.1:0-29810 GCA_028095005.1 Rhynchospora pubera
AGCTTTCTTTGACCGTAATTTCTACTAGATTAAGAATGTCTTGCTTGCTATCCTCTCCGTTACCTACATCAGAGTTTAGGTCCAAATGTTTTTTATTATTATTATTTTTTTTATAACCCTGAAGTGTGAAAAGTAAAACTTGATCAATACATAGTTCCATTGTAGGAATATGGCCAGAATCACCGAGTTTTCATGATGAAGGGATGTCTCCAGTTCCCTCAAGATGGAATGGCCATTGCCAAGTTGGAGACCCCCTCTTCCAATTTCACTTGCAACAAGTAAAACATTGGTTTCTTATTCTTTTTGTTGTGGAACTATATGGCTCAAAACATTAAGTAACAATGAAACATACTACACAGGAAAGTAATTGGAGCCAGATACTATTTATCTGGATATGAAGCCGAAGAACAGAAGCAGAAAGATTATCAAGTAGTTGAAGAAGAAGACGCTGATACTGACGCAATAATCGAGTCCATGTCACCAAGAGATACCACAGGGCATGGGACCCACACTTGCCTCAACAGCTGCCGGACGGTATGTGAAGAACATGAGCTATCAAGGATTGGGCACTGGAGGTGGCCGAGGTGGGGCCCCAAATGGCCCGAATAGCTGTCTATAAAGCATGCTGGGAAATGGGTTGCTATGATGCAGATCTTCTTGCAGCATTTGATGATGCGATAAAGGATGGTGTCGATATTATTTCAGGTCTCTCTCGGCCCAGATCCTCCACAAGATGACTATTTCAAAGACCCGATATCCATAGGGTCTTTTCATGCGCTTACCAAGGGTATTTTGGTAATTTCGTCTACTGGGAATGCGGGGGGTTATGGTATGGCAACTAATATTGCGCCATGGTTGCTCACTGTTGCAGCAGGGTCCACAGATCGTGATTTTGCATCTGCGGTTGTGCTTGGTGATGGCACTAAGATATTGGTAATTTTTGTCAGTGTAAATCTTGAATCAATCATATCGGGAAGCATGTAGCATAGTTGTGTAACACAAAATACCTGCACACAATCATATCGGGAAGCATTAATTTATTTGTATGCTTTGATTCTCAGGGTGATAGCTTGACTAGATATAATATGAGCTCATCTATCAGCACCATTTCTGCTTCTGAGGCTAATGCAGCCTATTTCACCCCTTCCCAATCCAGGTAACCAGTTACAAATTGAATAATGAATGTATTAGAATCAAGGCAGTTTCTTATCCTCTAATTAGTGCAAAACAAATGAGGCTTTATTCTAATTTTCTAATTGGTGCACTTTCTACCCAAATGCATTTAGCTTCTGCTTAGATAGCTCACTGAATGAGACCAAGGCGAAAGGGAAAATATTAGTGTGTCGCCATAGTGGAAGTTCATCAGACTCAAGGGTGGAAAAGAGCGAGATTGTTAAAAGAGCTGGTGCTGCTGGCATGATACTCATAGATGAAACCGAGTACCGGGTAGCAACTCCTTTTGTTTTACCTGCCACTTCAGTCAACAGAGAAGTGGGAGATAAAATCATGTCATATCTTAATACCGCAAGGTTAGACACTTGAAATGAACTGTAGCAACTGAAATTAGCTAGGCTCTCATGGATTCGTTTTTACTTTGTCTAAGAATGAATAACTTTAGTACTATGAAAATACAAATCATTATAGGAGGCCAAAGTCAATAATATTACCAGCAAGGACCATAATGGGATCTCATGCAGCACCTCGTGTGTCAGCATTCTCCTCGAGAGGACCCAATTCACTAACACCAGACATTCTAAAGGTACGATGAGTATGATAGTTAATGAGACCCACATGTACCTAAAGTTGTATATAAAAGCTTACTTATTTTGGATTTTTTGGCTTAATTATAGCCTGATGTGGCTGCGCCAGGACTGAACATATTGGCAGCTTGGTCTCCAGCAAAAGATAAGCGTAAGCAATTCAATGTTCTGTCTGGCACTTCTATGGCATGTCCCCATGTTACCGGAATTGCAGCATTAGTAAAAGCCGTCTATCCTACATGGTCTCCATCAGCAATTAAATCTGCTATCATGACTACAGGTTAGCAGACGTTATTCCTTTTTATCAGCAAATTAAATCCATTTTTTATTTTTATTTTTTTGAATAAAAATAAGTACCAGTAAGGCAGTAACTAAAGTTTCTCACGTTTTGGTTCAATTTAGTAATAATTTGGTTGACTTGACCTTGCATATAGAATGCTGCATTTTCATATAAGAGTTTCATGTTTAAAATTTGTGAATAACAAATCATTTAGTATAACTTCACCATATTTATATGTATTACATCACTTTTGTACCAATTCACCAATAACATTTTCTCTTACATGTTTGTTATTTATTTTTCAGCAACAATTTTTGATAGAAAGGGCAATAATGTAATTACTGATCCAGAAGGAACTCCAGCAAACCCATTCGACTTTGGGTCAGGCTTCATAGAACCAACTCGCATTCTAAACCCTGGTCTTATTTTTTATTCATCCCCACTGGACTACAAATCCTTCCTCTGTTCAATAGGCTATGACAATAAATCTCTGCAAATAATAACCGGAGACAGTACTGGTTGTATAAAGCCTGAACCACGTGCCAGTGACCTAAACTATGCATCAATCACTGTGCCAAATCTTAAGGGCAGTTATCAGGTTGCCCGAACTGTGACCAATGTGGGTGACCCCTGGAGTGTGTACCAGGTTTCAGTTGATGCACCCAAGGGGGTAAATGTGACAGTGTCGCCAAAGGTTCTTGCTTTCCAAAGTTATGGTTCAAGTAAGAACTTCACAGTATATTTTCAGGCTGCGGATCCTTATTTGCAAGACTATGTGTTTGGTTCCATTTTATGGAGAGGAAAGAAAAATGCAGTTCGAGTGCCACTGGTGGTTAAAATTCAATGAGCACCTCTTCCCAGAAACATGCTAATCCTTCCTGTCAGAGATAATGGTAACAACAACTGTAAAACATAAATAATCTCTTTTTACACTTACTGCTACAGGTATAGGTTTTTCAGTGCAAAAAAAAGTGCATCATACATGTCCTCTTCTGTACACTGGTTTATAGTTCAAATTCGTTCACAATGTATAATCCTTGAATTCCAATGGAACAATTCTATTTGAAGATTGTCACAACACTTGAACCGAAGTTGTAATTTAAAAATATGCCTGTGTTGGAACCAGATAGGTTTATATCCAATGTATTCCTTGTTTGGAAAAGGAAAGAAAGAAATTATGAGAAATATGAAACATAGGGGGGGAACCAAACATAATTACAAAACCCACTATTTTGATGATATTTCACAATAACAACAATAGCAATACTTCGCAAGATACATCGATATACAGAGCATTTCAATCCAAGCTTAGTTAGAACTTAGAAGTGTCATTATTATATACCACCTAATTTCAAGGAATTCTACCACCCTTTCAATAAGAAAAAACATGAATCGTTTGTTAAGCACCACATCAAACTACACACCCAGTCAACTTTACATCCTACCATGGTGGGAACCAACTTCTGAGGGACCAACTAAACCCTCCAACACAACAAGTTGGTCCAACAAGGCACTCTTCTCTTCCTCCAAAGCCATTGCTTCAGCATCTGCCTCAGCCAACTCCTTGTCAAGAGAAAAGCTCTCCTCTTCAAGCATCAAATACTTGCGCCTTAGGACCCGGTAGTCCTCTGCCGACCCTGGACCCGTTAAGAGAGGATTTGTGTTTGCCAAGTTGCTGGACCCAACATTCTTAAAGCCTCTCTTGGTTGGTGTTGCCTTCTGCTTTGCTCCTCCTAAGATTTCTCGGTCTACTCCTTTTGGATGCATGATAGGAGACTGTAATTTCGGGTTAACGGCTATTGGGTTAGCAGCTTTTTTTACCTTCTTTGGTTTGAGTGTGGAGAAGCCACGTGGGTCTTGCATGCTGTATTAAACAGGTTTTTGTGAAATAGAAATTTAAAAAACCTCCAAAAAACAACTTTATTGAGTTCTAACAAGGTAGCAATACAAAGAAACAATGCAGATAGTATGCAAAATCATTGGTCCAGTAGCAGCACCATGTCACTCAGAATTGCCTCCAGTACAAATAAAGACAAAACACCATCTTTAGAAATTTGGGCTGTTTTATCATAACATGTTATCAACCCAACTTTTTAAGGCAAATATAATACGCATTTTACTTACTAAGAGAGTTGGTCTTAATCAGTGCACAAAGTGGAAATTTGGCCAAACAACCCATATGATTTACCAGAAACATGATGGCAAGCATTTCTGACCCCACACCCCTAATTCATCTCAGAAAATGGAGTGTTCTAGCCTAAATTGAGGGCAAGATCAACAATATTTTGCCCTTTTATTTTCTCTTATTCCAATAAATTAAGAATAGAATGGTACTTACTTTTAGCTGAACAGCTATGGGGGAGAGAAACACAAATAGAAAGAGAAAGAAGCTCTCTAAAAGTCTCCAGGCACCATATCGCCTTTTTTTTTTTATCTGTAAGCACGATCTAAGAAATGTTGGGTTTGGAGGCCTATGTCTCTTGCAAGTTTGATCTGCAATTTAGGATCCAAAACTAATTAATCACACGGTCCCTTAATTCTTTCACACCAATTCTAAACAATGAATTCGAGATAGCACTGTTAACTCGCGCTTATTACTGATCTGGAGTTAGCTCGTTGAATTCGCTAACAGGTAACAGCTCGATTGGTATTCTAAATAAAAACAGATGAGAGAGGAGAGGTAGGGTAGAGAAATTCGTACCGGAGAGAGACAAGGCGGACGCGTCTGGTGGCGCTGAGAAAGAGTCCAAGAGATTCCCCAAGGGAGAGAATAGATGAAAGAAGGTTCGGAGAGAGCTCCGGACGGGAGGAAGAAAGAATGTGGACTGGACTGGACTGGACTAAGGTCTGGTTGGGCCGAGTTTATACGGACCAACGGCCTGAAAATGTTGTGCAATAAATTCTTTCTAGCTAGGCAAAGCAAAATTCACAAACTATTTCCGGTCGAGTTAGATACAGCTTGTAATTGATTTGAACGGAGCAATCCCTGCGCTGCCACCTGTTAAAACACCAAAATGGTGTAAACAATTTATAGTTTACTATATGCGTTTCTAAACATTGATGATCGTTTAAATCGGATTTGATTAACAACTAGATGTGAATCATCATTATATAAGTTTACCAGCTAACTCTTTGTTTTAAATAGAAATTAAATTATAGTTTGATTGCACTATCTTTTCCATAATAAATTATTAGAAATAAATAGTAGGTATAACAATATCAGAGGACAAAAAGGCATTTATGATCATAAAAAATATTTATTAATATGCTAATCAATTATGACCATAAATAAATAGTAGGTATAACATATATATTTTGTTTAATAA
This sequence comes from Rhynchospora pubera, assembly GCA_028095005.1. Classification (NCBI taxonomy): domain Eukaryota; kingdom Viridiplantae; phylum Streptophyta; class Magnoliopsida; order Poales; family Cyperaceae; genus Rhynchospora; species Rhynchospora pubera. The sequence goes on from JAMFTS010005076.1 coordinate 5,367, forward strand.
TTATTTTACTAAATCACATCATTTGTCATTTTATTTTATTTTGTAGCATCGTTAATATTCTTTATTGGTCCATGGTCATTAATGTTGTAATTTGGTAGCCATTACCAAGTTCTCTAAAAAGACAAACGTAGCAAAATTCATTGCTAACCCTGAACAATTCGAAAACGCCATGCTGGTGCATAAAAGTTTACCTGAGGATATTTCCTTGATTAAAAACAATTTTCGCGTTTACATGGATGTTTTCATTTTACTAGATTTGTACGTCGAGTTTTGCTCGACGATATTGAATTTTATTATAAATAATATATGAAAAAATTGTGTCTTTACTTTTCAAGTCGATAGATGATTTTAAAATGAGAAGATTTTTAATAAAGATTTTAGTGGAAAGGATCTCATTATAAAAATATATTTATTGGTGTAGTTGTATTAGTTCGATTGGATAATATTCTCCACCACTGTCATTGTCTGACATTTCTATATATTGGTTTTCTCCATAAAGCATTGGTTGCACTGGTACCATACATAAAATAAGATTTATTATTATTTATCAATCTAAGTGGGGGATTATTGAAAATAGTTTGATAAATGCGTGAAGATGTACACTGAGAAGATACGATCAATAGATGTCATGAGCGGATGCGATGAAAAGGTGCTATGGGTGGATGTCATGTGCAAATGTCATGGAAGGGTGCTTTGATTGGATGCCATGAAAGGTCTTGATGAAAATATATGTAGCCTATATAAATAAGTAGGAAATTATTGAAATTAGCTTAATAAATGTGTGATTGTGAAGAGTTGCATTGAGAAGATGCGATGAAAAAGTGCCATGTGCAGATGTGATCAAAAGGTGTCACGGACAGATGCCATGAAAGGGTGTCATGAACGGATGCCATGAGCAAACTGTTTGTGATTGTGAAGAGCTGCATTGAGAAGATGCGATGAAAAGTGTCATGTGCAGATGCGGTGAAAATGTGTCATGGACATATGACATGAAAGGATGCCATGAGCAAACTGGGTTTTTTTTATAAAAGGAAAGAGCATATATTTATAGATAAAATGTAGATACCCTTTGATGGAGACATCCCTTAGACGATACCCTATGGTCACCATGTAAGTTATGCATCTTTTCAATCACATATTTTAAACCATCAATTTGATTGCATCTTTTGGCGAGATATCTTTGGAATGGCACTCTATAAAATATATATTAAAATAGACACATTTTCATTCGCACCCTTTGGAACAATCCACGCATCTTTATTATATGTAAGATTATCCTTTGTTAAATTAATTCCATTCTATTATCATTTGTTTACTTTTTTTTTAAAAAGAATTTGGTAGTGGCTACCAAGAAATTTGTTTACTTTTAGTTAAAGTAGAAACCTAGCTACACAAAGTGTTAACAACTAGGGTGCCCAAATTAACGGATTGGTGTCACATCGTAAAGCAAAACAGAACGTGACAATCAAGAATAGAATTATAGCTGCATTTGACTTTAGTACCTCACTTTTTGCTTTTTTTTATTAACAAATCCTATATAATTAACGCAGCAGTTACATTTTACTTTGCAAATAGGATAGTGCCCCAATTCTAGGGTTGGCGGCTCTTTGTTAGATGCATCCATTTAATCAGAACTTGACATGCTACTGCGGTACTGCCTATACATTACCCGAGGCTGATATAAGTAAATAATAAATAATTTGATCCAACCTTTCAAGTCTTGATATCCATTTTCATTTTTTGTTTTCCAAATTTCACTGTGTTCGTATAGTATAGGATTAATTTAACCTTCCAATTAAACTTCTATCAGATTTCTTCAAAGTTAATTGGGAGTTTTGTGCAACATTTTTCATACCCTGGACCGTTTTCCTTTTTTTTTTTTTGTCATCAACCTTAGAGCTCACAGCCAAGTAGCCAACAACTAAAGCACAAATGACAAATGTACCACTAATTTAACATAACTGTAATCATTATCACCATTATCATTTATTGAACTACAATATTTATGTTCAATTATGGTGGAGAACAATTATTTAGGGAAGATGTCATTTTCAAAACTCCCTCAAATACCCTCCAATCAAATAATACCATTTGGAATTATCTTCCTCTGATAGCATGTCCATGAGGAGGTCCCTCCTCCATGACCAGTGGGCCCCACCCAGATCACAAGCTCTGGTCTTACGAAGGATTTGTGGACCAGGCTCACAGCTGGCCTACATGACTGAAGCCATGCAACTACCGTTGTATTAAACATGCCTTGCAACTTGACATTAGCATCTCTAAGCGGTCAATTAATGGGCACACGTGGCACTACTGGATCAACAGAGCTGTCCCCTGCAAGGTTTTCATATTGATTTGCAGCGGAAACATCGAAGTTTTTTCGGCTGTATTTCACAATTTATTTTCATTTTATAATTTTATTAGATGTAGAGGTTTCATTACAAAATAGAAGCAAGAAGGTTGATGACCTTCCCCATAAGAAAATTGTGTGATCGTTTCTATGTTATAAAAAAGCGAATAAAAATCCAAAAGTATATTTGAATCTCACTTAATAAAACATGTCAACTTAATAACTTATATGTATAAAATTTATAATTGAACTTGATTAACAAATGTATGTCTAATTCGTATTGATATATAATCGTCGTACTTCTGATACATTAAAATTTATTATTTGTACACACATTCTGGCTCATCAAAGCTTATGGCAGTGTGAGGATTGATCTTCTAATGATCTCTCCAAACGTTAAATTAAGCATTTTTCCTATAAATATCTCTTTAGCCTTCACTCTTCAGAGCATTTGTATGTCATATCGACCTCTTTTTTTAGTGACAATTAACTCTTACAAATGCTTGCATTTTTCCCTAATTTTGTAATTAACACCTCGCAAATGTGATCTTTTTTAGCAAATTTACGTGGATTACAACGTGGAAGCGCTACATTTATAAGAATTAAATAACAATTAAATCGAATTATACATGCAATTCTTGTCTTTATTTTAATATTTTAATATACTAATATACTATCATTATTATTTTTTTGAAGGTTAAACGGCTTATGGGCTTTAATATACTATCCTTATTAATTAATGGCCTACAACGACAAGATGCCTCACAAATTTAAACCAAAAAATCTTTTTCCTGACGGTGGCGCCAATTAAAGTGTTCGGTAGCAAGATATACATCAATTGATTCGCCATTCTTATCAAAACCATTTAAGCTCAAGCAGAGGAGATAACAAACATTAAATAGTCTTAGACATTAGTACGTCCACCTCACTCTCTTAATTACTTGAAAGTTGAAACTAATAACGTACGCTTATCCATTATGCTGTTACCCCGGCCCTTTACTAAAAAAAACTGCTAATAACAGAAAAAAAAAAATATAATATGAATGCAAAATTTTGATACTTGCAAGCAAAATCACCGCCATCTACTTTTGTTTCTTGCGTCTGAGAATCAGATTATAAAAGTATACGCAAAATGAAGAATATGGAGGTAATAATATTATGATTGGCAAAATAAAAGCATGCACCATATACGGAAAATACAATGTTAGTCGTCTGTATAGTTACAAAGGTAAAATTGTGTTTTTTTTTATAAAATATTAGCAAGGATGGCTAAAATGCTACGCATAACACGGGACCGTACTGCACATCCATTCTCAAATTTCCCTCCCCCCCCCCTATTTTTCAAGAATTTCAGAAAATTTTTCATCAAATTAGTTTTAGACCCTCAAATAGCCTTTTTAAAATGCGAAGAATAGTAAAAGAAAATTCGAAAATATATTTATGTACAAAAATTTAATTCTCGATAAAATTTCAATACGGTGGTCACATTGGATAGTTCAAATTGGTTGTTTAAGCATGAAATTTGAGACTATAAAACATAGTATGGATTCACCAATTTTACATGTAGCATTTTCCTATATAAAATTAGGATAGGGTTCGGCAGCTACAATTTTTTGGCTGCCATAAAATGCCATCAAATTCTAACTGTTGGATAAAACAGATCGGTGGTTGTGTTTTATTCAGTGGAAGTAATATTAAACTATAATATGTTAAGATTGCACTCGGTGTCAAAGATATCAAGAAGATCTATATCTAATCAAACAAGGAAAGATCTTGTGCGCATACGGCATATCTGATGAAGAATATAGGCAGAGATTGTTATTTCGATCGGTATTTCCTGTAATCAAAGTAGTTAGTGTTTTTCCTTTTTAGGATGATATTGCTTGATTTACAATTTGCTCTCTGCTCTATATATACAGAAGAAGGTGCGTGTGTAATTAATTAAACAGAATTAATCCATTGAGAAAAGAAATAAAATAAAGGTGAGAAGGAATTTTTTTTTCCGGGAGTCGTGTGTTTTTTCCGTGTTGTTTCAATATTTTTGACAATTAAGATCCACATTTGTCTTTTTATTGCATTAAATGCATTATAATACAATAACACAATCACTTATCTTCCAAGTTCCAACAGTTACAATTTGGTAGAATTTCTGGCAGCGGAACGTTCTCAAATAACTAATCAAAATAGAGATAGAACAATGTTATTTTAAATTATTTAGAAGAGTGATAACTTTGTGTGTAAAAAAATATTTGTTGAGATAGTGCTAGTACGGTGGATGGTTTAAAATGAATGGAAAGCCATTTCGATTTCAGATTAGCCTGTTTATGCGATCCATTTGATAATATAACTAAATGTAGTGTACTCTTCAATGAAATATTCCATCTTTCTGTGTTCGCATTTGATGATACTTTTCAGTTGGAATTATCGTTCAACCCTTACTATTGAGTTGCTCCCACAACTTGCAATTTCCTATTGGGAACTTTTTTCACTATTTTTTTATTTATTTATTTTTTGTATTTGTAACGAGGAAAAAAAATATTTAAACCCCCAAAAAGATATAATCAATTTTCACAAAGAACAAAGACATGAAGCAGCAACTGCGACAGATGTGTTAGCACTTAGCAGTCAAAATTTAAGATAGCTAGAAGTATGAGTACCAAATATATGTATTATGGAAAAGAAAAAAAAAAACTGATTTAAAAATTGGGGTCGTCAAGTACTGTATGCACACATAACACCTAATTTTATTCCCACTTCTAAAAATTTGTGGGTTCTTCATAGTTTGTCGATACCTAAATAAAATTTCTGAATTGAGAGGCACTCAAACTATAGTTGCACTTGCACAAATGCAACGATGAAAGAGAAGTCAAAAACCAAAAGAAAAAAGACCATTAATGGCGAGGGGGAGACATGCAACTGGTCCCCGCGCGTGCACAAACTTTTGCATCATGTCATGGAAGGACATGTTATGATATGTTATAATACTACTATATAACGATATATGAACAGTTTTTTCCCTTGTATTTTTCCATATATTGGAGGGATGTTCTAGTTAAAATGACCCAATCAAGACGCCACTCATGACTCATTGGGGCCTTCTGGCCATTTAGAGACCTCTGCTGGGTGTCACTTGTCAGTGTCAGTTTCCTTGTTTCAATTTTGGGTTCTCTATGGTTTATTGGTACACTCATGCTTGCTTAACGAGTCAAGTACTCAAGTAGATTGAATATTTCAGCTAGAAATTTTTTTGTAAGATATTATATAGAGAAAATTTAATATACATTATAGTGAATAGGACTTTTTATGTACCGCGGATTTTTTCGAAAATATTTTTGTAAACATGAATTATAAGTGTCATCGGCAAATATATCATCCCAGCCATCCCTAAATATAAGTGAACATATACGGCAAATAAGATGAACATATAGACTATTTAAGTGAACGCTTACAAACAAATAAGTGTTGTCATCACTTGTTCAGAAGTTTATATGCATATTCAACTAATTTTCATTGAACTTATTTGTTTGTATGTGTTCACTTAGATCATCTATATGTTCACTTTATATTTAGCGATGCCAGGGATGGCAAAACTGCAGATGTCAGTAATCAATTTTCTTTTTGTAAATTAACAAATCTAATTTAACCAATCTAATCTACATATTGAAATCTCATAGAAAATCAAAATTTACAATTCTTTAGATTTTATTACTATTTTTTTGGAATTTTTTAAAACATGCCACTTTGGAATGTTGCGTTATTTACAATATTCCAAAAATGACATGTTTTAGAAAAAACGAAAAAATAGTAATAAAATCTAAAAAATTATAAAATTTAGTTTGGTTAGAGATTTGAATATGAAAATTAGATTGGTTAAATTAGATTTGTCAATTTATAAAATTACCCTCTGAAAAAGTTCGCAGTGCATAGAAAACCCCTATGCACTATGGTGTATATTAAACTTTCTCCAAATTTTGAAAACTTGGGTCATTAATTATCTTTATATTAAAAAGATAGATTACAAACTTACATATTGCAGCACGCCTATAAAAATCATGTTACACTGGCTATTTAATAATTAGAAAAAAAGTTATACTAAGCTAAGTATTAATTCGTCCGTTCATATGTCAATCGTAAGTGTTTGTAGTAAAATTATTAATTGGCATTTACATATGTACATCAATACCTTATTTTTTTTAAGGAAGCAACATCATGCTTGTTTCACTAATACTTTTTCAGAACTTGTTGATATTGCAAACTAATAAAGATTGACATTTAATTCAAATTGAATTATCGGCAAATAGCCACTGAAGCACTAGATTGGTTAGTAAGTCCTACGTATATTAGTATGTAATTATTAGCACGCCTCTTTTACGCTTTGTTAATTGTACTTTTTTTTTCTAATATGTGCATCTTTATTATTCAATCATCACTTCACTTTTTCCATGAAATTATTATTTAGAAGCTATAAGTTCAACATCATTGCACGTTCTAGAATTTTCATTTTCACGTTAATGACAGTAAAAAAAATTACAATAATAGTAATTGCAACAAAAAAAATCAGCAGCATTAATTATTATGAAATGAATTATCAAACACAATACTAGTAAAAAGATACGTTGTCATTATCGTCATCATCACTGGCATCATAGTTGTCATATTTGATAATCTTTACATTTTTTTTTTCAGCCAGAGCAGAACAAAGCATCACACAAAGCCACAGAGTATTGCAAAAGAACTTGTTGCTTCGTCTCATGAATGAATGAGAGACATCGCCTACTTCAATATTTGATTTGCTCCTTTTTGTAGTTTTGTATAATAGAAATGGAAAGCGATATGGATACCATCTAGCTACTGCATAGCCTCTGTTTTGTAAATCAAAATAACAAATTATATACAAGCTATGGTTCACATATGTGAAATCCGAGGTTTAGTGTGTTGTAATTGTAATTGTAATTGACTAATTGCATTGTTTAAGGATTTAAGCATGACATGAGAGAAAATTGACTAGCCACATATATGGTAATATTATTTCCGTCTAACTCATTAAACCACAACAATAAATTTGAGTGATGATTTCAATTGAAAATTTTATCGTCAAATATATCGCCGAGGTTATTTCGTGAGTATTGTGAAAATGTTTTTTTAAATGTAGAAAATGATCAGACTCAGACATGTGCATTTCTGTAAATTTCAATTTTGTATAATATTCACATTTAATATAATAATTTTTATATGTAATTTCTCTAAAATAGCTAATTAAGTTATGGTGGACACACGTTTTAATTTGCAGAGTATATATGAAAGTTGTTTATGTGATTTCAACCAAATTAGCGGTCTTTCATTAGATTAATTAATTATATTTCAAAAGAACTTTGCCAAGACCAAAACTTATTATTGACAAGCAAGTACTCGAGGATTCACTTTGAAAAAATAGACCATTTAACAAACGAAACTAATTTCTGTGAAGTGTCGAAGCATTTCAGAAGATAATGTTGTCTTGCTTGGCCAACTTGGCATAAAGTTAATCAAGAAAATAACGACAATGCGTAGTTCCATTGTACCCATACAAAATCTTAAATATTATTATTAGAGAAATGCTAGAGTCTAATATATTGGACGGATGAGGTCCCTCCAATACGATAGTTTTCACATTTTAAATTTTAAATGACCGATTCGAATCGTTCAATATGTTCTTCATATTGAAAACTTAGAAAAAATCGATTTTTATATATTTTTTTTTCAAATTTTTTTACTATTTTTTTATATTTTAAAAAATCGTTATTATTGGACGATCCATAATTTTTACCATTCCTCATGTTTTACAGTTTCGGCAGTTTCCTGCAACACAGTTATCTATACTATGAGTTAACAACAAAACCTGACCCCAGTGATGTAGCGTGCTGGAAGGCTGGCTGGACCCCTTCATTTTCCCTCCGTTGATCGGGAACCTTCCAGATGCTTTCTTCTATTCATCCCCAATTAAATATTACTAAATCTTTTTCTGGAACCAAATCCACTCCATTGATGAATCAATGGATAGTAGAGTGTTTACAATGTGCGGAATTCGTAACCTGCTTTTTCTTTGCTTTCTACGGTTCTGTTTGTACTGGAGATGATTACGTTTTTGAGGTGCCTATGAAGCATAGAAGTTGAATCGTAAAATGTATCGTGTATCGTAGCATTAAGTATCGTATCGTGTATCGTGTATCGTATCGATTCGTTTAAGATACGCTAAGCTATCCTTAAAATTATGTAAAATAAGTAATTAGAATTTATATTGAACTATTTTCATTAAAAGAAAGTTCTAATATCACATTATATCCTTATAATCATTCGATAATTCAGCCTTCTTTAAATATAGTGTATAAATATTGGATTTTACTTAAATTTTATAATATATAATATGCATAAATCATTTACAATTTTAATTTATGATATTACACTATAAAATCTGTATAAATTATACTCATATTAATTATTTTTGTATGTATAAATTATTAATCATTATATTATTTACAATAGTGTAATGTATTTTTATAACAACATATTGTATAATATTAATATATTTTTTATTTGTATAAATTATAAATATTATATTATATAAAACTATAATCTATATAAATTATATTACAAAATATATGCAGAAACTATTAAGCTATTAATCATTATAGTATAGTATTATGCTATATAATTTGTATAAATGATGATGATTATTATTATTGTTGTTGTTCTTATTATTCTACTAATATTCTATTATAATCTTTATTAATTATAGTTGAAAATGATTATTATTGTTATTATTATTCTACAAAAACAAATTGTTTCACTATTGAGTATTACCGAATCGTTTGTATCTTAAGATACACCCTAGTATCGTAAGTTACATATCGTGTATCTTAAGATACATTAAGATACACTGCAATTGAGATACAATGGTCAAGATACGTATCGATCGAGCTATGAATCGTATCGTATCGTGAGTTACGTATCGTGTATCTTAAGATACTAAATTCTATGCTATGAAGTATGAACCTAGCCAGCGTAGCTGCGTAGGGCCCAATCATGAGTCTGTTTTTGTTTGGTACTTTGGTGCCTCACTGTCATTCTTCCAACCAGTCTTAATGAGTTAATTCCAAATAAAATTAACTCTATGTTACCCTTTTTTTTCTCACGGTTTCTTTTAATTTCTGAGGCAAATATGAAATTAACTTTTTAAAAATTTAAATATTTAAAGGTGAATTTTCGATCTGATTTATAAATTTGTGACATACGTTCGAAATGCATTGTTTCTAACTAGCAGATCACAATCGTTTATTTATATAAATTCTTATAATTAAATAAAGTTATAAAAATAAGGTTTGTTGTGTCGTACTTTTTTCTTGTCTTGGCATTGCCCCTTATTTTTATGACTCATGTTAAAACAACATATTTAACATATACCTCAAAATTCAAATATGAAGCTTATTCGTAGAGGAAATAATATAATAATATTAAACAAAGTGAGCTGCCGACAGAGAGGCTTTGGGCCAGGGAAAGAGGCACCTTCCAATTGGATTCCCCAAGATCTCTCGGCACCTTGCCTTATGTTGGTGCTATTTTCTCTCATTTTGGTTTTCTATGGAAGATGCGATTGTAATGTGTGTTGGTTTTCTGTGGTATGCTTCTTTTGAAAATACTTTTTATTCAATATAATATGTTGGTGATGGCGATTTTCTTCATAACACTAATTTCGGGGCCGAATTTGTTTTCTACAGTTTAAAATTGATCCTCAAATATGGAGTATATATTTTAGTTATGTTGTGCATTATTATATATTATGGATATATTTAAATTTTAAAATCATCGTATTCCTATTTAATTCATATTTTGACAAGACTAAATATCGATAAAAAATTAAATAAAATACATCTATTGTCAAACACTTTGTGTTATATAGATTTTACATTGGAATGAAACAACAAAACAATTCCTTAATATTGGTTTTTCAGCTTTACACATTTTATTATTGTATTTATTTTTTCCCTTTGATTTGCTTTAGACCGCGTTGAATTCTTGGATTTTGACCAGGACTAGCACGTGGGATTTCTCTTTTACCTTTTTCTTTTTTCTTTAAGGATTCCCGAAACATCCTTGCATTATCAACAAATTGCGCATTAGTTTTTATTGAGTGTTAGTTCGTAAGAGAAATATTTGGAGATAAGGACACTGACATATACTATGTAGGCTCACCTCAAAATTTAATCTGCTAATATGATGTTGAAGAGATACTGCTTGATGAAAGGAAAATTTATTAAATTTCATAATATTATTATAACAATAGTCTTCTCCTCCATGAAACTTGCTAAACACATGCCAAGAAAATGTATTTACAAAAAGACTAATGAAGCAAATGCCTTCGTTGGACATGTTCAACTTTCTTCTATGCAATTTACTTTATAGTTATATTGGAAATAGCTTTTCCTGAGAGGTTAATACTTTATAATGATTAGGACTAACAAGTTCATCTTTTACGTGGGACATTTTGATAGTGACAAATTTTTTTTTTCTCATGTAAAACATGAGGAAAGTTCTTTAATGCATAAAAAGTTGAACATTTTATAGTTGCCACGTCGCATATAATTTTTTTATTTGTCTGCCCAGATTTTAACAAAATAATTCTAATACTTCCAGTTTCAAAAAAATCAACAACATGCAAATAAGAATACCAATTGATCAATTAATAAATAATAAATAACTAAACGCACGCATCAGACCTTATTGTATTAGGGGAAAAATGTAGGAATTGGAAGTGAATCTAAAATGGATGCTTATATAAGAAACGTTGAATTTGATCTTTTAAATTTATGGTAGTAGTTGTTCACAGTTCATTCTCGACTCATCGTTCGGACCCAATTTATTTATTTTATACTTACTTTTTTTTCACCGTACCAAAATTCATCGTGCATACGTTTAATTTTGTCATAATAAGAAACACACGTGTTCAGTACTTTATCATAATTTTGTCAAAAGATATTATATGAGTTGTTTTATCAAAATAGACAAATTCTGCACTTGAAGTTTGCTTCTGACTATAATATCAAGATCAAAATGTCATATTATTTTACGAATATAAAAAATCATACAAAAAGGTGCTCTATCGAAATCTCCATTAATATGTTTATAATTATAATTATAATTATATGGTGTTAGTGCAGAGATCGCCGAAAACAGTGCTATCTGTGAAGTGAAGCAAGAAACTACACAGCACAAAAGGGCAAAAGGTGGTGAATAAAATAACTAATGTTCCACTTTCACCCAATATTAAACTAATCTAACATGAGCTAATCATTCTATTCTAATCTAATAAATAAACTACTATATCACGAAAGACATGGGTCAGATTCGGTGGAGACCTCGCCCGAAGACCATTGTTGAATATCTGACATGGACATCTTACTTGTATATTTCGACTGTATACGATGTGAAACTATTATTTTGTTAACACTTGAGATATTTTAAATAAAAACTAAATTGCTTCAATACATTGAAAATTTCAAACTCGAGCACACGAAAATCGTCGGTGATAAATTTTTTTTGTTATGTATGATTTTGCTCTTCTAGTATTATAAGGTAAAAAAATTTATGCATATACGTAGGCACGTAGCGCATATTATTCGATACTATATTAACATGGATTCCATAGAAAGCAATATGTAAAGGATATCATATATTATTATTATTATTATACTATTGAAACTACTGATAAACCGACGTATTGAGACCTGCCCTGTTTTTTTTTCCAAGTCTTTTGATGTAATGTAGTTTAACTACGATCATGGTTCACTTAAAAATTTGAAATTTTATTTTAGTTATTATTTATTTTTAACTTGTAAACTTATGGAGGGGTTAATGACAGAAAACTTAAACAGTGATGAATAGATTTTTCATCTCCTGCTAGTTTAAAAAAAATTGTAGCGGCTATAATGTATGTGTTTTTTTTTTGAATTGTATTATATCAACTCCCCTTTGATAATATTTTTTAATTTTTACATTTGCATTATAAAAAGTAATATCTATCCCATGGAAAGATATAATGAAATTAATAATAATTTAAAACATCAACTGAAAGTTAGCCAAATAAAAAAAAGGAAGTACATATGATTGGGACGTAATTCGCATTTGTACAAGCAAGTTGCATTATCAATTTATTAAAGCAATCTGTACTTTGACAAAGTAAAAAGGATCCATAAATCAAAACTAGAAGCGTAATACTCACAGTTTAGTCTGCACTGTTGCTTCTTTTACATTTTTTTTCTTTTCAATTATCTTTTTTGCTTTGTTTTTACTTCCAGAAAGTTGAACAAGAAGAGATTATCCTAGTCTGTTTAACATAAAATGAAAAGATCTGAATTAAAAAATAGATTTATGTCATCTTAAAAAATAGATATATCATATATTCCATTATCAAATTATTCAAATCAGATATATGCCATTACCGAATTATTCAAATTAGATATATGCCAATATCAAATTATTCAAATTAGATATATGCCATTATCAAATTATTCAAATCAGATATATGACATTATCAAATTTATTCAAATTTGATATACGCCAATATCAAATTATTCAAATATACGCCATTATCTCATTTCAAGAAAGATTTAATTCTAAAATGCCATCCTAGTTTCTCTCGTTATTATATCTAAAAATGCCTAAATTGCGTTTGATAATAAATCCTCAAGCCAAAAGGAATCCTGCCCGCGGTAGCATAAAACCTAATTATAACCCCCCCCCAAAAAAAAAAAAAACCACAAGTCCACAACCTACCGCTTTGAACCGCACTAGGAAAATTTAATCACCACCTCTTCGTAGCTCTACATTATTAAAGCCCCACACTACTCGAGAGAGAGAGAGAGAGAGAGAGAGAGAGAGAGAGAGACTAGTGAGAGAGTAGAAAGAGAGAAGCTTCTTCCACCAAAGAATTAATGCTAAGTTGCAGGAGCTAGTCTCTCTTTCACTGTTTCTAAAGAAAAACACTTAAAGGAGAGACTAACAAAAAAAGAGAAAAAGGGTGAACCTTCTCTCTCTACATTGTTCTTCTAGAGGTTGAGAGCGAAAAGTGAGAGGTCTTCTTCTACTAGCCAAAGAGCTACTTATACTGAAACCACACTACCCTCCTTGATTAGAAGGAGAGAAGCAAGAAGCACGACCAATGAAGAAGGATTTTGGGTCCTCAGTTGGTACCGGTACCGGTACTGGTACATACAACCTATTTGGCATCGATCTAAAGCCATTCATAGCCACACTCTTTCTAGTAACCCTCGTCATTGCCTTCTTTCAAATCCCACATCCATACAACCCGTCTCTGTTTCTCTCTCCTTCCACTAAATCCTCCCTCTCCTGCCCCAAGCCTGAGAATTTGACTACTACCACTTTGAGAGTTAGCAAAACCAACTCCATACCAGTTCTAAAGGAGAAAATTGCCACCATTAGTGCCAGCAAGGCTATTGCAAGTGACCCAAATAAGAGAGAATTCAAGGCGTATGGGAATGCGGCTGCATTGTTCGTCCAAATGAGTGCGTACCGAGGTGGGCCGTACACATTCGCCATCATGGGGCTCGCATCAAAGCCGATCCATGTTTATGGAACGCCTTGGTACAGTTTTCCTTCATTCTGTTGTTTAATTTTGCTTGATTGTCTGTCAATTTAAGCCATTATACTGATTTTGCCCAACCTGAGAACATGAGAATGTGTTTAAATAATGGAATTGCTAAATGAACTACTTTTTTGGGGGCACATTGTAATTTGTTCATCTTATAGTTATTCAATTTAATTAAGCTGACAAAGAATGAAAGTGGTTAACAGCATACTAGATTCTCAAGTTTTATTAATTGCATATTTATCCTTCACTGGCATCCACTGCTATTGTTGAGTATTTCAGGGTGATGCAATTAACCAACTAGGCCTTGTCAGAAAGGCTAAATCCTCCATTTAATTACAATCAGATGGCTGACATCAAACAATGACATACTCGTGCCATTGAAAATAAATAAAAGCTGACAGTTGATCTATACCAATCCATTCCAATGAATAAGCTTTTGGTTACCCATACTTACCTTAATCTTTCCCAATCAAGAAATGAAGCTGATATATTTCTTTATTCTTTTCAATCAGGTACAAATGTGAGTGGGTACCGAATTCAAATTCGTCAAACACAATCCGTGCCAAGGCATACAAGATGCTGCCAGATTGGGGTTATGGTCGAGTGTACACAACAGTTGTTGTGAATTGTACCTTTTCTGAAATACCCAATCATGACAACAACGGTGGGAAGTTAATACTGTATGCATATTATTCTAAATCCCCAAGGAGATACGAGAAATTTGTTGTGCTAGAAGGTTTGTACCTTGCTGATTTGACTAATTGCTGCTTAAAAAAGATAAAAATGCATGTGCTTTCTACTGCCAAAATATTAAAATTTTTTATTTTGATGTAACAGAGGCACCAGGTTCCTACAATGAGTCAAAATTCAAGCCACCCTTTCCATATGAGTACTTGTATTGCGGCTCATCTCTATATGGCAACCTTAGTGCTTCCCGCATACGTGAGTGGATTGCATACCACGTACATTTTTTCGGGCCTAGATCTCATTTTGTCTTACATGATGCTGGAGGTGTGACCCCAGCAGTACGGGCCGCTATAGACCCATGGATACGTGCTGGGCGGGTTACATTGCAAGATATAAGAAGCCAAGCTGAGTTTGATGCATATTATTACAACCAATTTGTCGTGGTCAATGATTGCTTGCACAGGTCAGGAGTAATTTCATACTTTTTGTTCCCTTTGAGCACAGTGAAGTACCAAAATTTCATTGTCAAAACGTCTTGAAGGTTTCTGGAACTTGTAAAATAAAAACAAATGGGTATAATGATGGTTTTGTTGGTCACTTTAACATAATATTGAACATTTAGAAGTTTTAAATAAAATTCTAACTTGTTCTGAGAGAAAAATCATTTTCTTTTTTCTAATAGGTACCGGCATGCTGCGAATTGGACATTTTTTTTTGACGTGGATGAGTATATATACTTGCCTGATGGTCGTAGTCTAGAATCTGTGCTTGCTGAGTTGTTACCTTATACTCAATTTACCATCGAACAAAACCCAATGTCTAGCAAGCTTTGTGTGCTTGATCCCAAAGAGGATTATGCAAAGTATGTTTCTAATCTTTCTCATCTTTGTTTTTACATTGTTCTTCATGAATAGCATTTGTTAATGAAGTCATCATAGTTGCAGAAGATACAATTACAGTTTTTTAGGAGTCAGTTTTGTGCTTCTTGGGGCTAAGGAGGTGTGGGGCTTGTTTGCCCTAGCTAGATCCAACTAGTTAAGAAATATCTTTTTGTTTGCATTAGTTTTTTAGTACCAAAAGGTTTATTGAGTGTCCTATATGATGCTAATTCATGAAACTAGCTAGCATCAGTTAAAGTGTCACATCAATGTTTTGTATGAGAACAAAGTTCTGAGTCCAACATGACAAAGAAAACAAATACTGGCACCTCAGTTTGTTAACTAGTCTGTAGTTAGGAATATTGAGCTTATAATTTTCATCTCTCTCATTCTAATTTCTCCATCATGCCAAACAGTGAATGGGGTTTTGAGAAACTGGTTTATCGTGATTCAATTACTGGTATCCGCCGCGACCGCAAGTATGCAATCCAAGCTCAGAATGCTTATGCAACTGGGATCCACATGTCAGAAAATGTCATAGGAAATACAACACACAAGACAGAACACTTGATTCGGTACTACCACTACCACAACTCCATTAATGTATTAGGTGAACCATGCCGAGAATTTAAACCTATACCCCCTAATGGCAAGCCGACATGGTTTGAGAAAATTCCATTTGTCTATGATGATAACATGAAAAAGGTGGCCCCTACAATAAAGCAGTTTGAAGAAAAGATGATCGGGCCAGTTCGGCTGCCACCTCAAATCTAATCTATCCTAATTGAATTTCCTTTTTGCATCTCGTGATTTTAAGTTATTTCAAAAGCACCATCCATCTTTTGACATGGTAATTTGAATTTACTTGGTGTTTTTGAAATTGTTAAATAAGATGCAAAATGAAAATTCCTCTATATTGTTAATACAATTATTCATTGGTAAGCTATACATAATCCGGCAATAGGCGATCTGCTGCCGACATTCTTTGTAGTTGTAATAGAGAGACTATGTGTTTTACTTTAAAATTAATACTTTTCTCCTTTCTTTCTTGTATACACTGATTTCATGTGTAAATTTGTTCTAAAGTATAGTGCTCTTATTTTACTGTATTTAGAGATGATGCGCCAGAAACATGCTTTGGCGTGCAAAATAATGTAGGGAGAATATTTTTAAACAATATCTATGAATTTTCATTTATTTTGACATGGATAGCTCATCTCTGTTCCTCTTTTCCCACAGGACAGAAAATAATGTTATTATTAACTGTGTTCGTACAAAATATTTATCATTAAGAACATGCCAATTTCGTTCTATGAGTCTTCTGCGTACAAATTGCTATTTTCATTGGAATAATGTAGGAAGAACATTGATGGATTTCCATTTATTTAGACATGGATGGCTTAACTCGTTTCCTCTTTTCCCACAGGACAAAATAATGTGATTATTAAATGCGTTCACAACGAATCTTTTTATTTTTCTTACGTTTCACAATGTTATTTATCTCAATAGGGATATAATGAAACATGAGTAACATTTTGTATTTTGAACCGTGTAATAATTTCCTTTAGACTCGGCGTACAAATTTACTATTTTCAGTAGAGACCACAAAATTAGTTTGTCACATGCACCGCATTTCCGAAATGAAAAGTGATAAGCTATATAAGCTCAAAGAGATATGGTTGCAACATGAAACCAGTAATGCTGCCTCCAAAAGAAACAACACAAACCTGACAAACCTAATTTACAATATATATATTTTCTCTGTGTCAAACCTAATTTCACAGCTACATACATGTAAGATTCAGCGTAGTTGTGCAAGAACAGGATGCTCCATGTACATACAGGCACAGTGCCAGGTGGCAACTTATGATTGGCAGAGGATAAGGAGCATTTTAGTGCAAGTTGGTGCCTCTATAGTCTGAGACTTGAGAAGTTAGGTCTTGGCGGGTTGGTAACAAATGGTAATGTTGCTCACGTTTGGATCCTTCTAGGGATTGTTTGGATCTCGGTAGCTGCAGTTACTGCACTTATCTATCTGGTTTGGAACTATATACTTTTTCAAACCGTCCTTAATTTTTATATGAATTCAACTTATGCTCCAATTCCAAATGAAAAAAAAAATGTAAAGTTCAATGAGGTTTGTCTTCTCGTCCCAACCATGTAAACAGTTCTTGGTATTGGAATGAACAAAGTTTCTTGTGACGCAGTGAAGCACACGAGACTTATTTCACCACAAACACAAACAGAGAAATTTTAGACTTTGATTTCAAAGATAGTAAGATATATAAAATCAGTAATGTTCTTATTGTGATCTCACTTCAAATTAAAAAAAATTAAAGAAATAAAATACATCCTAATCTTTAGCGGGCCATTTTGGGCCTGAGGTGGGTTTTAAAATGAGGGGTTTCATCTCGCAACGACTGCAAATCTCTTGAACAAATTGTTTCGTGCACAACAGCACAAGTCATAATCAAGATAAAATATTAGTTATCCATCCAAAGTTATGTATGTTTAAACCTCTGGATTATTTGTATTCATCTTGTAAACCCAATACAGGAAGTCTTTGACAATCTGCTCTATCTTATTAATCACTGTACAGGAATAATGAGTCGAGAAAACTTGAGCGTTTGTGCTTCCATGCAGTTGCGTATCCAGAAATTTTTGGGTTGGGTTCAACAAATTTATAATATTAATATTTTTTTATTAAAATGAATTCATACATTCATGAGAATGCAACCATGAACTAGATGGAGTTCAATAGTATGATAATATTTATATTTTTATGGGGTTCAAATTTAAAATAACTATAAAAATATTCATTTTATAAGTATAAATTTGAATGTATGACATTATTTTATGAAATTAAATGGGGTCAATTGACCCCATCCAATCAATGTATTTCCGCCACTGCTTCCATGGGTTGTTTTAGCTTTGAATGGCAGTGGCCAGTGGCTATGCCAAGCAAACAGATTCAAACTAAAATCATTAGTTAAGAATTAGTTCTTGTCTAGTAGCAACAATTCGCATTCACATAAGGTCGTAGGTTTGAAATCTGACTACGGGTCTTTTGTGACATTTAATTTCGAATTAAGTTGGAGAACTTGATCCATCTTATCTTCAAAATAATAAATAGAAAAAAAGTATAAAACTAAAACCATTTGTCAAGAAGACTGTTTTAGGATGCTTAGATTTCATGGACCAGAGGGAGGTGCATAGTGTTTTTCAAAATGACACAATACGAGCGTGTTGGTACGACACGCACGCGTGTTGACACGACATGACACGTGCGTGTCAGCGTGTCATGTCGTGTTGGAGATTTCTAGATATTGACACGTCTTAACACGACACGAGTTGACACGTGACACAACACGATACGACACGTGACACGAGTTAACACGATAAAAAATATTATTATCTAGTATTTATCAAATTATATTGAGTTTATATTATAAATTTAATAATTTTTTATTCATAATATTTGATTCAATCATTGATTTTCATTTTAATATATGAAATTTCAATAATTTATTATATTTTCTATTAAAAAATTTAAAATATTTTTAATGGATTTTAGTGAATAAATTATAATATTGCTTGACACGTTTAACACGTCGTGTTAACACGACACGTGTCATTACGCGTGTCGTGTTAACCAATTCTTTTATTTGACACGACACGACACGACACGACACGTTGAAAATATTAACTTGTGTCAACACGACACGACACGAGCTCTGACACGCGCGTATTTGACACGACACGACACGTTTGCAATCAGGTTCATCAGTTTCAGACCGACTCGAACAAAAACTGGGCCTGATAAAGTCTATAATCAATAGTTGCTAAACAAACTAGTGCGGGCTTTTTCTCACATGGCCTATAATCACGAAAAGGTGCATTTCTAAGGCTTAATACAATTAATACAATTGCCATTTTGGGCTGATCTCAGATTTTATTTAGGTTGAATTGAATGATAGACGTTTCTTAGGGCTGAAAACGAAATCCGACGTTACTGTTATTATTCAAAGGGAAAATTGGAGAATCTTTATATATTGTAAGTTTGTAACATGCTTTGATACTAACACGGGAGAAGTGGAAAATTTGATTCTTTTGTTAAATTCAAAGAAGTTGAATTTTCCAGTCCTAAAGGATTTGCAAACTCGAAACTATTTTTACTTTTTCAAAGCATATCTTGACCCTATATATTTAGGTTCTTTTTGCCGATAGTTTAGTGAAGGCGACTTGTCATCTGTTTGTTTTTGTTCGGTCGGAGGATTTGTTTATGGAAAAGTCTAAAAGAAAAATAAATAGGTCATTACGAATGTATAATGTTTGTCATGATGAGACAAAAAGAAAATTTTGTTTTCTTTATCTTGTCATATATAGAAAATTACACGTTGGAATGTGTTGGCGTTGTTATCTGTTGACCACAAAGAACATTCTCTCTTCCAATTAAGCCAACTTGTACTTTTTTTAATATCAAATAATAAAGGAATGGGAAATGAGAATATTCTATATTGAGTGCTGATATCTTGTCTCCGCTTTGCCTCCTCAATACCAGGCTACCACAATATACACAGTTGTTACAGATTTCACTTATAAATGGCCCACAATACAATTATCCTAGTCAAATAATTTTTTATAATTTCAAGTTCGTGTAAAAAAAAGAAAAGAAAAGTTGAACCAATGAACTATTGCTCGATTACAACATTTTTTTGCTAGGTGCTCTTTATTTCAAATATTTTTAGTGGACGTTTGTACATGCTCGTCATGAACTGTCACTATTTGTGAGCGCTGTGATCAATAGTACTTTTATGCATAAACAAGGGATTTAGAGAAATCCAATTGAAAGTCAACCATAATTAAATGGTATTTTACTATTTCAAATAATTAAAAAATAAGTTTCGGGACAGCTCAATTTACATATAGTTTATTAGGAAAAGTATAAAATTAATAACTCTTTTTGCTATAAGTTTATTCTTTTTATTAGTTGTAACTGAATAGTCAATCACTTTGTTCAAGTGTAAATGGCAAAAGTGTTGAAGCTAGCTGATAACTTTTTTTTTCCCCAACAGATTCGGAGGAATTTTTGTTTCCAAATTACAAGCCTCCTTCGTTTTTGTTTTTTAAATGAAACAAGAATCAAAACACTCAAATTACATATTGGGTCGAAATTATCTAACAGATTTTAAATCAGCGTCTTCGACCTTGGTTTTCTCAAATCCTGAGTTCAACTCCGATTCTTTTCTCTTTTTTTTTTTTTAAAGAAAAAGTTTGTATAAAACAGAAGGAAGAATAGATTTGGTCAAAAGCGCCCGCCCACTGAATTTACCCGCTTTGGCTAACTAATTAAGTAATTAAAGAATCATTAGTTCCCGATGCACTCCAGTTAAAGAAACAGGAGACGTCCATTGGGAAGGATTTTGGCAGTAATTAAAACCCTTGGAAAACCAACTGTAAATTCATGATATATGGAACCATTGAAGTGCACAACTTCGGATATCCTAAAATGTTGGTTATGTTTTTAACTATCGACATTGATATAAGGATAATTCTCTCGGAAGCGCGTGCGGGCACATAATTGTTAGATCTGATTTTTTTTCCTAATAAAAATAAAAGATTCTATGAATTTAATATATGGAAATTCCCAATGTAATTGCAAAATTGAACTAAAAAATTAGTCACTGACCATCCAATTAATCATTAACTTACAATAGGCAAGTTAAATAATGATTTTTATATGAAGCTGTAATTTGGATTGACTTTAGCATCGTTTTTTACCTGATGTAGCAAACAGGAAACAATTGATTTTAGTATAATGGAGAAGACATTCACTATTTATTAATTCCTTTATGTATGTGCTTGAATACAGAGTCAACTTCTCCAAGGTGGCTTCCTATATTAATACAACTGTACGTGTACGGGCTATTTTGACGGCGCATAATCATCTCCATTCCTTAATTAAGGATCTGTCCATTTAGGTCACTTTGTCATATTAGATTTTGCCCTTAAATAAATATATATGTTCTCTTTGCTCCTATCGAAAGAAAAAATTTTGAGTGCCGCAAGATAAATATTTACGCATATTCTATATTATTATTCTAAGAATGCAAGATGTACGTACAACTTAAACCAGACATGTCCCGGTGAATAAAGATTAAAGACTGGAGGAGAAGAGATTCGGTTTTTAATTAATTTCATTTCCTACGCATGTAGTTGTAGACCAAGCTAAAACACAGATAGGATTAGTGCGTCAGGACATAATAAGCACCACAAACAATGAAACAAAACCCTTTCGAAAAGCCGCTGGTTTAGATTCAGTTAGTCAGCTCCTACATTTTCTCTCTTTTTTTTATTCCGTACACCTAAAACTAAAACCCTTCTTTGTATCCGCTCCATATGTATAAATATATAATTTCCATTTACACAACTCTAGCACACCATTCTCTGTCTCTATCCACACAATCCTTTGTCAACAATCAAAACTCTTCTTAAGTTCCCTCTTTCTCAATCAATCAAGAATTAATCTATGGGCTTGAGGTTCTCTTATGGTAACCACAAGTCCACCACCACCAACAACCGGCCGAAGGTGACGACCGTGATTATGCCAGATGGGTCTGTTAGAGAACTCACCACAATTGTCTCAGCATCAGATCCATTGTTTAATGCCGATGAAACCCATTTCCTCTGCAACTCCGATACGCTCTATTTTGATTCTGAAGTAGTGGCAGTGGGCTCTGACGAGCTGCTCCAGCCGGGACAGCTGTACTTCATGCTACCTGAATCCATGTTGGGAAGTACATTGTCATCTGCTGACATGGCCACCTTGGCAGTGAAAGCTAGCACTGCATTGGCACCTTCAAATCCAAAGAGGCGAACCGGTAATGGCAGCAGAAGGCTACAGGTGGGTCCTAGTCTTGAGCCAAATGACGAGAATGAAAAATTTAACGAAAAAATAAATGAAGACACATTGAGGGCTAGCGGGTCCAGACCATCAGTGGGTCGTAGGCCTGTCAGAAGAGGGTCTACGAGCAGCAGAAGGCCTCGGGTTAGCCGGAGGCGACTTAGCACCATCGAGGAAACCGGCTAACTTGTTAATTTGATGGGTGCTCAATTCATGGTTCTGGTGCTGATATGAATTCTAGTTTTGCTATTCTCAGAAATTATTTCTTGTACCGGAAATTCCGTGTTATCGGGTTTGTGGTACAATCAATAATTTCAGATAATTTTGGAGGTTTTCAATAAAAGAAGAAAAAACAAGAAGAAATCTAACCTGATTCGTGAATTTTTATGGTTTTTTTGGTTGTAATTGAACAATGATAAGTCATTTGTTAATTGTTGATAGGAGAGCAGCCGGATCAAATTTTAAGGGTACAATGTAAATATCTACTCATTTTTCAACAAATAGTTTTATTTCATTTATATATATATATATATATTGGTATCAAATTAGCCATGTCTCATTACCCCTCTCTTTTACTGTTATTCGTCTCCTAATTGCTTCTCTTCTCATTACATGAGATGTTTATTAAATTCCCAAGGGACGTCATTTGAAAGAAAATAGTTCTTAATTTTTAGTTCCTTTAACATAAATATTTTCTCATACAATTTATTATATGTTATTTTCTCATTATGTAGATTTTTAGTGTTTCAAAAAAATATTTGTACACCGCATAATTTGTTTGAACGCACGATTGCTCTACAATCCCGTCTTAAGTTCAATTTTTTATTTCAAAAATAAAAGAGCAGGGCTAAAATTGAAGTTCCTATTCAAAGGGTTGACTTATCGACTTTCATATTGCTGCAATATTCATTTTTTTGTTTCCGATTTTATGGATAAATTTTTTTCTTATTCTGGATTTTTGAATCCTAATTTTTTTTATGTTTACACGGCAGTTTGAATGATAAGTTTATAATTATTAAATAAACTCCCTGACAGTTTCTAATTATCAAAACAAAATCCTACAGTTGGTTTATGTAAAACTAATTAAAATATATGTAAACTTGTGTGAATACGGATCTAGACTTTTAGTCGTTATAAATTCGAGGAGATTTAGTTTATAGAGGAAATAAAACTAAGAACTTGAGAGAGAAGTCAAGTTTTTTCATTGCCGCGTACATAATTATTCCCGCAGATCATATGCTGATTTAATTCAGTTTTTAATTAACCTTTACATTAGCTATATATGCACGAAACAACTTGCGTAACTAGAAAATATTTCTCACAGTAAATGCATGCCCTTTTTTACTGTAATTGCACTGACTCCAGGTTTTTAGATATCAGCTAATTAATTTTATGCAGAGTGAAGTAGTAAAATTAATATAAAGACGTTGATAGTGCTTTTGACTCTAACATAGGTTTTCATGTTCATCAGTTCATGACAACTAACACTAGCATTATCTTCACCCCAAATTATGATTTGTCAATTGCAGATTTTGGAGGTTTTGCGCACAAAGTATATGCAGCTTTTATTAGAAAATTAATTTGCAAGTAGGAAACCGAACAGCAAATATTTTGCTACGTCTCATTGTTCACATCAATACATTTTCTAGCTAGGACCAATTTACGAATACTCAATTTATTAACATACATAATTTAAAACGAAATACAAAACTTGTCAACGAATAAAATATTGTTAGGATAAGATCTTATAAAATCTTTGCACGTGTTAAATGATTATTTTATTAATCTTGGATTTGGTGTCGTCTCTTGACTGAGTACATTTATATGTTCCTTTGGGTTATGAATCACGTGATAGTATACTCTATACATAACTTGCTTTCATGGGGTACGGTCAATATTACTAATTTCCTACACACATATGAATAAATAATGAACTATATATATTTCCCACACGTCAGAAAACTTATATACACGTTGGAAT
>JAMFTS010004791.1:12500-15628 GCA_028095005.1 Rhynchospora pubera
GCAGCGGTGTCTCCCCCTGACACCGACTGGTCCGAAGAGCTACGGACTGATCCGAAACGGGCCACGGGATGGTCCGATGCGACCCTCCGCTCTGTTGGAGCGTGGCAACCCATCCAAGGCTGCAGCTTGGCACGCTGCAGCGGTGTCTCCCCCTGACACTGACTGGTCCGAAGAGCTACGGACTGATCCGAAACGGGCCACGGGATGGTCCGATGCGACCCTCCGCTCTGTTGGAGCGTGCCAGACAAGCTCTCTCTGGCCGAAAAGCGTGGAACGGGCACCAAAAAGCGTGAGGGGTTTTTCAGGGGTTGGTAGCTACGGTACTATAAGAAGGGAAAAAATGCATCTTGTCTATTAGGGGGTAGGGTGTATTCGACTTGGAATTGGGTTGGCAACCCATCCAAGGCTGCAGCTTGGCACGCTGCAGCGGTGTCTCCCCCTGACACCGACTGGTCCGAAGACCTACGGACTGGTCCGAAATGGGCCACGGAATGGTCTGATGTGACCCTCCGCTCTGTTGGAGCGTTGCAGACAAGCTCTCTCTGGCCGAAAAGCGTGGAACGGGCACCAAAAAGCGTGAGGGGTTTTTCAGGGGTTGGTAACTACGGTACTATAAGAAGGGAAAAAATGCATCTTGTCTATTAGAGGGTAGGGTGTATTCGACTTGGAATTGGGTTGGCAACCCATCCAAGGCTGCAGCTTGGCACGCTGCAGCGGTGTTTTCCCCTGACACCGACTGGTCCGATGAGCTACGGACTGGTCCGAAACGGGCCACGGGATGGTCCGATGTGACCCTCCGCTCTGTTGGAGCGTGCCAGACAAGCTAAACGTCCCACAGAATCCCCGATGATGGCAGCTTGGCAACCTGCTGGAGGGGTGTTGGAATGCCATGGACCGATCTGCGCTTGTCGGCAAAGAAATTTTGTCGGTTTCGGATCGGCCAAACGACCCATGAATTGGCCCTAAACGACCCACGGAATCCCCGATGATGGCAGCTTGGCAACCTGCTGGAGGGGTGTTGGAATGCCATGGATCGATCCGCGCTTGTCGGCAAAGAAATTTTGTCGGTTTCGGATCGGCCAAACGATCCATGAATTGGCCCTAAACGACCCACGGAATCCCCGATGATGGCAGCTTGGCAACCTGCTGGAGGGGTGTTGGAATGCCATGGACCGATCCGCGCTTGTCGGCAAAGAAATTTTGTCGGATCGGCCAAACGACCCATGAATTGGCCCTAATTGACCCACGGAATCCCCGATGATGGCAGCTTGGCAACCTGCCGGAGGGGTGTTGGAATGCCATGGATCGATCCGCGCTTGTCGGCAAAGAAATTTTGTCGGTTTCGGATCGGCCAAACGACCCATGAATTGGCCCTAAACGACCCACGGAATCCCCGATGATGGCAGCTTGGCAACCTGCCGGAGGGGTGTTGGAATGCCATGGATCGATCCGCGCTTGTCGGCAAAGAAATTTTGTCGGTTTCGGATCGGCCAAACGACCCATGAATTGGCCCTAAACGACCACGGAATCCCCGATGATGGCAGCTTGGCAACCTGCTGGAGGGGTGTTGGAATGCCATGGACCGATCCGCGCTTGTCGGCAAAGAAATTTTGTCGGATCGGCCAAACGACCCATGAATTGGCCCTAAATGACCCACGGAATCCCCGATGATGGCAGCTTGGCAACCTGCTGGAGGGGTGTTGGAATGCCATGGACCGATCCGCGCTTGTCGGCAAAGAAATTTTGTCGGTTTCGGATCGGCCATAAACGACCCATGAATTGGCCCTAAACGACCCACGGAATCCCCGATGATGGCAGCTTGGCAACCTGCTGGAGGGGTGTTGAATGCCATGGATCGATCCGCTCTTGTCGGCAAAGAAATTTTGTCGGTTTCGGATCGGCCAAAAGACCCATGAATTGGCCCTAAACGACCCACGGAATCCCCGATGATGGCAGCTTGGCAACCTGCTGGAGGGGTGTTGAATGCCATGGACCGATCCGCGCTAGTCGGCAAAGAAATTTTGTTGGTTTCGGATCGGCCATACACGACCCATGAATTGTCCCTAAACGACCCACGGATTGTTATTTTTTCGCATACGGCATTCCTCTATGCGATGCGTATCCTGGACTTGCATCTTCGCTGCTAGAGGTCTGATCTGGCCTGTGCAGCGGTGTTGTAGGCGACGGTGGCGTTGTGTTTAGGCGTGTGGCGTTGCATGAGTTGTTTTTGGCGTGCTCTGCATGGCAGAACTCCTGCGCATCGGCGTGGCAGACTGTCATGGGGCCGCCTCTTCATTATCCCTCTCGTCCGGTGTGAAATTTCGCCTGGGAGGGATTGTGGGTACCGTATTTGTCTGTGTCGTTCTATCCAAGCGGGAAACATGATCTGTCCGACGATGTATGCTTTTGCTTGCCTTGCTGATAATTTTATTGTCTGCAGGGGCAGCCGAATTTTGGGCGAAACCCTTGTGCGTCCCATGGCATCAATGCCGTGGCACCGCACACGGGTGTTGTCGGCTCTTGCGGATGTGGTGTCCATGATAAGTTCTGCCGGCCATTAGCGGCCTGCAGGCTTCGGAAGGTCCCTTTTACGGATCATTGGTCCGTCGATCGCCCTGTCATGTCGCTTTTGGCGTCATGATGGAGCGGTGTGTTGGTTGCCTCCCTGACCGAATGAGCAGCGATTGCCGGGTACTGTTGTGAGATGGTTCTCCCCTCCGGGGCGGCTCCAGAAACAATGTGCCGGCTCTCGTTTAAGACGTGCTACCTGGTTGATCCTGCCAGTAGTCATATGCTTGTCTCAAAGATTAAGCCATGCATGTGTAAGTATGAACTAATTCAGACTGTGAAACTGCGAATGGCTCATTAAATCAGTTATAGTTTGTTTGATGGTACGTGCTACTCGGATAACCGTAGTAATTCTAGAGCTAATACGTGCAACAAACCCCGACTTTTGGAAGGGATGCATTTATTAGATAAAAGGCTGACGCGGGCACGCCCGCTGATCCGATGACTCATGATAACTCGACGGATCGCACGGCCTCCGTGCCGGCGACGCATCATTCAAATTTCTGCCCTATCAACTTTCGATGGTAGGATAGGGGCCTACCATGGTGGTGACGGGTGAC
>JAMFTS010008153.1:0-15628 GCA_028095005.1 Rhynchospora pubera
CGCTATATTGAGATTTAAAAACTTATTAGTTTTGTTATACTAAAATTATATATGATGAAAGATTGAATAAAAATTGATATATAAAAACAATGAAAATGACAATTATACATTTATAATTTCAGGCCAATTTGTTTTCTCATCTATAGTTTTGAGGGCCACGCTATAGTAATTAAACTGATGTATGTCATTAATTATCAAATTCAATCATTAATAATTGTTGCATATTTTTTTTTATTTACTAACATGAAAGCAAAGTTTATTATAATGTTTCTTTACTACACCCCGTCTGATATGAACAATTAGAAAAGATCACAAATAAAGTACAGAGGGAACAAAAATTACGGACATTTCTTAGGTTTTTAAATTTCGTGGCTTTAGTTTCCTGATCTTCTTCTTTCTTTCTTTCTTTGTTTTTTTTTTTTTTTTTTGCACTTTACCAAACGAAAAGAAATATTGATTTGGTAAGATGTATATGTATCGCTTGGAACAAGTCAGTCAACAATAATTAGAGCGACGATTAATCTGCCCACGTCAGCTTCTGTTGTGGAGTGATGGCACCACTAACATATAGTTGATTGGTTGATCAAATTGAGTGTTATAAGTCCAGTACCAAACAGTGAAATTGACAGCAAATTTAAAATTGGTTTTCTTGACAAAAACTTGCGTCGATTTCTGGAATTATGAGAGAAATTAACTACAACGAAAATTTATTGATTCTTGTTTGTCCGCAATTGAGAATTATCATTACTTGTTTCCTTAATTTCTAATAATCTCATAAAAGATACAGACCAAAGTCGTACTATATTCTAATAATGACAGTAGCAAAAACCCTATTATAATAGCAAAATTTAGAAATTAAAATTCAACTAAAGCCCAATTGAAGTTTTATTTCAAGGGGTATGTCAATAGACTGAGAGTAGATGTACATACTTTAGTAGCCCTACGGGTTGTACTAAAGAAAATATTATCCGTAAGATTTCCTACTTTCAAGTAAATACAAATATTTTTTATTATTATTTTCCTAGTGCGAAAATCAAGCTCACAAGTTTTCACTTTAGGCTGGTGAGAAGTTTACGTGTTACAAGTCTTACGATTCAACATTAAATTAAGAACAATATACATCTTAAATGAAATGTGGCATATTCAAAATTCGATTGGAAGTCTTTCATAGAAATTTAATTTAAAAGTAAATTGAGAAACTTGACTTAATTTATCTTTAAAAAACTTCAATCTATAAAAATAAAAGTCCAACTTCATTCCTTGTATAAAGACAATAGAGTAACTTCCACCACTTTCTTTTGGAATTTTATGGTTATACTCATACTACTCCGAAGTCGCTGCGTGCTTTACGCCTTACCCTATTTATCTTATCTAAAAAAATCTGCGACTTTTCACTCAAGGAGTCAAGGTGCATTGCTCTTTGCCACTAGACCAAGAACTGGTTCTGGAAATTGAAATTTGTTAAATTAGTCAACCGTCAAATCCATGCTCGAGGAATACTCTTTTGGCATCATCTTTGCACTAATGCAGAGAGCTTTCAATAATTTTATTTGGGAAAAAAAATTCATTATATATGACGATACTAATTTGAGGCATAACCAAATATTCGTGAAATTCTGAGAATTTGAAGAGGTGATGAAATTCTAAGAATTGTTCCCTCATGAATATACAAAGTACAACATCAAAGAACTATTCTTATCACCGACATAATATATAGCCGACTAATTAAAAAGTATCCAGCAGGGCATTAGTAAGGTTTGAATGATTTTGTTATTTTGTGCAACACGGGTTTCTCCGCATATTATGCCTGATTTGATTCACCAAGAAATGGATCCAGATTGAGACATTTAGTTTACTTCTGACTTAATGCCTGGCGAGAAAATGCCTCACAAAAGGATATATACTTATCTTCTTATCATGCTTGTTATGCAAATTAATGACTTGGGGCATGCATGTTACTCAACATGGCCGGCCTTCTCTACTCTGACCAAGTGATATTTTTACATTAATTTCCGCTGCAACTTAATAGAATTATAGAAATGTCAGACTGCCAATTGGGACAGAGATCAGAGAAAGGGTGCTCAATTTCTAGATCGAAGTCTGATGTTGGCATTTTGTTCATCGCATTTGCATGATTGGCCTTGAATTTGATGACATGATGTTAATATGCCACTCAGTGCACTCGATATTAGGGAAGAGGAGGACAAGAATTCAAACTAATGGATGGATCTTTCAGTCATGACTGCGATATAATTTGAAATTTCAAGTCAAAGAAAAATAATGATGGTCTATGACTCTATTTATGAATAGTCACGAGGGAAATTATTCTCGACAAATATCTAAACAAGGATATCCTCTTATCCCAAAACACATTTTTATAAGTTATTTAGTTATGGAAATTACTTACGACAATCATACATTCTACAATCAAGCAAAAAAAAAAAAATCAGGCAATCAAAGGGAGCGCTCTCTCCTCTCACGTGACGAAGCCTTCCCTCCGCTTTCACGTGACGAAACTTCATCTTCACTCTCACGCAACCTTCCCTTCTATTCACCTCCTCTCTACTCTCCCTCACACGCCATCTCTCCGACCAATCCGACCGCCGCATCGCTTCTCGTCTCCTCCGCCTCACCTCTGCCCCATCTCAGCCTCTCCTCCGCTTCGCCTCACCTCTCTTCCGGCTCAGCCTCTCCTCTACTTCACCTCACCTCTCATCCGCCTCGCATCCGCCTCAGTCTCCCTCAGCCTCTCATCCGCCTCTCGTCTCCCCCGCCTTACCTCCACCTTCGTCTCCCCTCACTACTCCCTCTCCTATACCGATTAGATCTGATTGAGGAAGAAAGAAGTATAAATAAAAAAATATAATAAGAGAAAAGAGGTTTAGATCTAGTTCTGTTACAACTTGGGAGTAACTAAATTACTATAAGGAAGGGAATTGATCAGTATAGGAGAGTAAATAATATATACAACGAAGTAAATAATATTCATATCTGATTCTCTGCTGTTGTTTGGGAGTAACTAAATAGCTATAAGGAAGTAAATAACTAGCATAAAAGGAGTATCTAATATGTATGAGGGAGTAAATAACATTCAGAATTGATTCTACTGTTGTTGGGGAGTAACTAAATAACTATAAGGGAGTAAATAAATAGTAGTAAGGGAGTATTTAATACAAGTAAGGGGGTAAATAATATTCATATCTGATTCTGTTATTGTTTGGGAGTAACTAAATAGCTATAAGGGAGTAAATAACTGGTATAAAAGGAGTATCTAATATGTATAAGTGAGTAAATAACATTCTGAACTGATTCTACTGTTGTTTGGAAGTAACTAAAAAACTACAAGGGAATAAATAATTAGTAGTAAAAGAGTATTTAATACAAGTGAGGGAGTAAATAATATTCATTTCTGATTCTGATAACTGCAGGGCTGGGCTGGGCGACGGCGACGGGAGGGTTGGGCGACGGCGACGGCAGGACTACGCGACGGCGACGGCAAGGCTAGGCGATTGCGACAGGAGGGCTGACGACGACTGGAGGGCATGACGGCAAGGCTGACGGGGACGAGAGGGCGCGGCGGAAGGACTGACGGCGGCGAAAGGACGCGGCGGCGATGCGCGAGGGAGAAGGTGCGAAGGGAGAGGAGGTGAGGTTTGATGCGCTGGGAGAGGAGGTGAGGAGAGGAGGAGAGAAGGTGAGGCGGGGGTGAGGGAACGCGAGTGAGAGGAGAACGACGCATGAGAAGACCTTTCCTTTTTTGACATCACGCAATTTCTATTTTCGGTCATGATTGTTTGGTTACATGTTCGATTGATTGTACTTATCAACTCTGTTTAGTTATTCTCAGTCAACTTTTAAAATGGGCTTAAATGGCAGCCTATAAAGATTTGGGCCTACAATACTAATAGTCTTCTTCATTGTAAAGGGTCCAGCAAAAGAAAGATAACTGTCTACTTGTCTAGGTAGGTGAGATATAGAGGATTTTTGGCACAATTAACATAATTTTTAAAGTACGAATTAGGCGGAATGATCATAATTCCCAATCTTGTGGCACAATTTCCTCAAATATCATTATTCCCAACCAACTCCGTAATTCCATGGTA
The DNA here is from genome assembly GCA_028095005.1 of Rhynchospora pubera. Taxonomy (NCBI): domain Eukaryota; kingdom Viridiplantae; phylum Streptophyta; class Magnoliopsida; order Poales; family Cyperaceae; genus Rhynchospora; species Rhynchospora pubera. The sequence goes on from JAMFTS010008153.1 coordinate 4,104, forward strand.
TAAAATATATGATGTTCTTTTAATAAGATATTATCTAATTTTTGACTAATATCGTAGTTTAATTAACCCCACCAAACATGTTTATTACCATGTCATTAATCAATACTGGAGTTGATGAAAATAACATCAGGAGGGTCAGTACAGTCAATTCTTATTTAGATGAGGTAGGTTAGATTAGAGACAGACAGATTTAAGATTTATGTAAGAAGTCCACATGGGTGCAGGAAGACAGACTGAGACAGTTAAATTTCTGAAGCTGGCGCATATGAACACGGGGAGGTAAGAGACTGGAGTGAGCACAAAAACCGAGGCTAGTTTGGTGCAGCACTTGGCCATTACTAGTTGTCTGGCCTCCTTGTACAGTTTCACCTCGTGTCAACTTCCAAGTCTAATGAAAATAGATATCTTGCTACCTAGCACAATGGCCTAAAATCAGTCACCACTGACGGATGTAACCGTCAGCTACGATCAAATTTTAATTTTCGTGATTCTAATAGTTGATCCGAATTGTTCAATGTGTTCTCCATATTTAAATCTCATTGGAGACAAAATTTTATATTTTTTTGAAATTTTTTAGTATTTATTTGATATTTTACAAAATTCATAATCTAAACAATTCTAGACCCTTTCAATAACTATGATTTTTAGAAATCCAAAAAAAAATAAGTAAATAAAATCAGAAAAATGTAAAATTTGGTCTCCAATGAGATTTCAATATGGAGAACACATTGAACGGTTCGGATCGACTGTTAGAATCTCGAAAATTGAGTTTTGATCAAAGCTGACCGTTGCATCCGTCAGTCGTGGCTGATTTTAGCCCATCTCTTTCAATTATTAATTGTTAAAACTAATGTTATTTACTGAAGATTGCGAGTTTGAAACCCGTCTAGAAGTTCTTTATGATATTTAATTTTGAAATAAATTGGAGAGCTTGACTTCTATTTTATTTTTAAAAAAAGAAAGAAAAAATAAAACTAACGTTGTTTACATCATGTGAATTCTATCTAACAAACATATGAACTCAATTATATTCGGCTAAGTATTTTTTATGATTATTTTAGAGATCTCCATTGATAATTGAAAGGGAGAAAAATAGATGGATCAAATGTTGGGCTAGCAATGGGCCTATCAGCTAGGCCCCCACTAATTTATTCATAACATTTGGTTCCAAGTATAAAAAGCCTTAATTAATGTGTGGTCCAATAATTGCACTGTGCACTTTCTCTCGCTTTGTTCACAACTTTATACAATTATGAGTTTCAATTTTTACTACAGCTCCTAAATGTCTTTACAGCAAAACAATGTCAAAAGATGAACGGACAAAAAGTATTACATGGTATATATATTATGGTTGGAGAAGACTTTCAAATTTTCACAAATGGTTTCTTACAACTCTTTTTACCTTGTACGATTGATATGATTGTTATGATAAATGATATTTCCGAATATATATTAAGTAGCTAGAAATTCTAAGAAAAATAAGTCCTAAACCTTCAAGTTATGCAAGGTCTGTTATATATTCTACATTACAACCGTATTTTGCATTATTGGGTTCAAAAGCATAATAAACAAACAGGATTCTACAGTGCATGCTATGTATTGTCAGAATCAGGTACAAGTACTTTATAATTTTAACTTCAAAAATAATAAATGTATTGAATTAACGTTCCAGCTTTTAAGTATGTAGATATATGACTGCAGGTGTATCAAACTCAGAAATAATAAGGTATAAGAAATTTAATATAAAAATGCCTAAGTAAAAAATTTTATAATTTCATCATTTATTAGGCCCGATATATTTACGTACAATCGTACACACAACTTTTCCCAATGATTATTACTATACATACTTCCGTGTCGGATATCAAAAGGGCAGTTTTGTTGGAAGAGTTGGCCAAACTTGGTGATCTCAAATTGAATTTTCTATTTGACAAATAGCCATGTTATTTTTTATTTTCAAAGAAGACTAATAACTAATGTATATTCCTGTATAATGTTCCTGCTCCAAGCGAAAAAATAATAAGAAAGACAGTCTTCCTGTTGTCCACCGGTGCAGTTGTTAAGGTTTTATATTGAGTAGTTAAGACATAGAGAAACATATACTTGATAAAGATTTATCATCAACTGTACGAACCAATTAATCAGATTCGGAGTGATCAACTGATCATCAAACTCAATAAAAAAATGTTTTCTGCTTAATTAGGTAAGAAAAGATAGGAACATGCTCTCCTTGAATTATTTAATATGCAAGTAATTAATAATCAGGTTCCTTTGATATTCACCTACTAGGTGTTAGAATTATTCACTTTCAACAAACCAAACCAAACATATTTAGTGCTAGTAAGCCTCAAAAATTATATTGTTATCTCAATTAATATATGATATTCTGTTTCATAAAAGACCGACTAAAGATGTTAACATGTTAATTATGCAATAAATGAAACAATCTATGTCAAGATCTCAATAAACCAATTCTTGCCTTTAATGTGCCGATTGTTCTAAATGATTTGCTTGCATGAATGATGGTAATTATCTCATATATATGGGTAAACTATGTTTAAAAAATCCGGATAAATATGAAACTTCTAGAAAATTTTAATTTTTTGTATATAGTATAGTTCATATTGGTTTCCATCTGTGTGTGTGTGTGGGGGGGGGGGGTTACCTTCAGATTCGAAAAATAAATAAATAATGTGGAAAAAATAAAAATGGACTCGTCACCCAGGGAAATATATAACAATTAACCTGTGTATATTTATTGACATATTTATTAAAATATTCTATACCAACCATATATTGTTGACATAATTAACTAGTTACTTATCAACAAATTTTGTCGAACTTTTCTTCCAAAAAAAAAAAAAAAATTTGTCGAACTGACAACGAGATCAGAACTACTAGAGAATTAAAGAAACTATTCAATGGTTCTGATTTTTTTTTTTTTTTTGACTCTCAACAGTTCTGATTTTATGTGTAGACAACTATAAATGCTCGCTTTCTCTCGCTGCAAACATTGGAATCGGAATTATTTTGAACTATGGGTCAATTTTGCATGCATTGCGAAAACAGTGACCCAATACTATTTTTATGTTTCCCTGGCCTTTTCTATAAAATTCCCAACTTGTCTCTGCATGCAATAAATGTCCGTAATACCGTTTGTCGCCTCGTGATAACAAGGGGATGGCACAGCGGTACGTACAGTTTTCCCATATATCGATGAAGTACATACGTGGGCACCAAATTTTATTTTTGTTTCTATTTGTATGTATTAAAATTTGTTTTAATTCAGACTAAATGAATTTAATTCGTCACTGAATATTTTTTTATGATATAAACTAGACTAATTTCAATCAGATGACGCAGATCGTATTTATAGTTTTTTTTTTTTTTTTGGACAGACTAGATAGAGAGATCGTATTTATAGTTATATTGCAGATATGGTGCGAACGTGAACCCAGAAAATTGAACGAGTAATATATATATTCTTACTATCTTTCAATATGTTTTTCATTGTATATGGATGGACGCAATAATAATTATCTTTATAGTCCTGTTTTGTGCAATGACTTCTATTTTCTCATTTGTTTTCTTACCTTTCTTTATTGAAATTGTACATGTTCCCCCCTACTGAATCAAACTCATCTATTAGAAAGTTATAATAAAAGACTAAAAGAGAGTCTTACATATATATATATATATATATATATAGATTGGCTAAAGTATACTTCAGCATACAGATAGTCCGTATGCTGGAGTCGTTTCTCAAAATCTAAAATGCATACAGTCGATCCGAACCTTTCAAATTGTTCTCCATACTGGAATCTCCTAGGAAACCAAAATTTATATTTTTTCGAATTTTTTTACTATATATTATGCTATTTTAAAGAAACACTATAAAGGAGTCGTAAAGGAGTATTTCTGACCATTCAATTTGAAAATAGCATAATATATAGCAAAAAAATTCGAAAAAATATAAAATTTGGTCTTGAAGGATATTTTTACATGGAGAACAACTTGAACGGTTTGGATCGACTGTTTGAATTTTAGATTTTGAAAAACGACTCTAGCATACGGGTTTGATCCGTATGCTGGAGTATACTTTAGCCAATCTCTATATATATATATATATATATATATATATATATATATATATATATATATATATATATATATATAAACATAACTAGTAGACTAGCAGTTGCTGGATCAATTACATTAAATTTCACAACCCAAATAAAAATAATTGCAAGGCTTGCCACATATGACATATGAGAAAATTTTGCGAACCCAGCATTCACCAAATTTGCCATACATAGCTTTTCACTCATCTTTAAGCAAAATCATGCATGTTTACTTTAAGTTCAAGCACAAAAGCCCTTAAGGATGTTTCTTTTTTTTCTGCTATTTGAAAAATGCATATAAAAAGGAACCTCTACAAGTCATGTTTTCTTTATAAAAAGTAACAGTTATATATCCTCTTTCTGGAAAGTTTAATCTACTCAGAGTTTCAGACCATATACTACAGAGAGATGCACATGTGCCACAGTGCCAGTATAAAGACATTAGCGAGACAACCTACGCTTTGATAGGCCAACAGCTAGACATGCCATATCATGTCTTGGCATCGTTGTGGACTTGTGGTATAACGTAGGACATTCAATTTGGCACCTTGCAATGGGCTACGCCAAATAATTGAATCCCCTGGATCAGATTTAATTAGATATGATCCAAAATACATTGGGCCCACAATTTTTAATTTAAATATATGTAGTGACCGGAAATGTCATGGCATACTGATACATGTGTAATCCGTTTGGATCAGGTGGGAATTTGAAGAATTTTCTATTTCTAGGCATAAATTTATTATAAACAATTCAAACTCTTCACAAAATTACACACTTCGCAATATTTTATGCCTAGAAATAGAAAATTTCTCATATTCCTAAGCGATCCAAACGGTCCCAATTATAACATGCAAGTATGCAACTGGATACCACACAATATGGCACTCGTCACTAAAAATAAAAAAAAAAATAGAATCACGAATATTAATATACTTTTCTTACAACGATGCGAATAATAAGTAATTCCCACATTTTTTTCCTTATAAAAAAATTCTTAATTCTTAAAATAAATTAATACTTTTAAATTCTGAAACAATAAGTAAAATCCGGACATGTACTTAGGGCTGTCAAACGGATACCGTTTCAACGTTTTTCGTTCCGTTCCGTCCGAAACGGAACAAAAATGAAATGGTAAATGACTTACGTTTTCAGAGACGGAACGGAAACGGAACGGGTTGAAATGCACGTTAGTGTTCCGTTTCATCGAGAAATGACTGAAATTAATGGAAAATATGCTGAAATCAGTGAAAAATAAGTAACAGAACAGTTAACGAAACGAAAAAGTGTTTCGTTTTACGAAACGGAACGAAAAACGGAATGATTTTTTATTATATTACCAGAAACAGAACGGAAACGAAACTGGTATGTACCGTTCCGTTTCTAAACGTTTGACAGCCCTGCATTTACTCCGTTAAATGGGTTTTATTTAAGTTTTTGTTTATTTTATTTCAGGTTTGAGTTGTTCTGATAATCGGTAAATACATGTTGGAAGGTGTATAGGTGAGATCAGATGGTGTGCTTGTGTAATAGTTAAACTTTTCTGTTTGTGTTGTCAGAGACAACCTAGCTAATCTCATTTTCTATGACAGCATGCATCGCTTTTGCTGACACTGCTAGAAGTACCTGTCCAAAGTGAAAATAATATTTGTGTACTGATGACATATATAAATCTATTATATATTTTGTGCTTTGATTTGGGCAAATTTTAGTTTCCGTTTTCTATATCCCATCAGTTGGCCTAACTTCGCCCTCGATTTAAAAATGCAAGATAAATCTGAGAATTTACATAATATTTTTTTTAAGAAAAGGATTCCGGTGCCTACAATCTGAATACCCCAAATGTCCCAAAACACACTTTTTAACTATTTTTATAAAATATAAAATTCAAATTTGGAATACAAACCGTTGATCTTATTTGATATAACTAGTGATGTATTTTCATATAAGTTATATATATATATTTTGAAGTTTATTTGATACTTGATCAATAAAAATTGAATATTGAATGAATCTAGTTAAATATGATAGATTAATTCTAATTTGTTCATATTTTAGCATCTTGATCAAGTATCAAATAAACTTCAAAATTTATAAAATTTATATGAAAATGCATCACTCGTTATATCAAATAAGATCAACGGTTTGAATTCGAAGTTTAAATTTTATATTTTGTAAAAGTTGTCAAAAAGTGAGTTTTAGAATATTGGAGACATTTAAATTGTTTGCACTATATATAACCCTCCTCTTTTTTTAATTACCTTCGTCAATTACTTCACGTCGAATCCTTATGTTTTGACAGTGATATCATTGGTAACTTTTTCATTTTTCTTCTCTCTGAAATCACGCAAAGTGAAACCATCTTTTACTTTTGTCCTCTTGTGATTATTGGTGCAAGTGTTCAATTGTGAATTCCCCGATTGCGCGCATTTCGTTCTTAGATTACGATCTAACAAACAATAGAATTAGCTAAATTAAACTAATATAGTCACAAGAATGTACCTCCTTTTAATATTCCTTTTTTTATTATTATTCTTGAAAGAAGTACTATAACAAATACAAGGTCAAACAAATATCATTTCAAAACCTTACAAGTACAGGATATTAAATATGCACCACTTCAAGTACAAATTTTGAATTTTAAATTTGCAAAAACTTCAAGTACTATAAAATATATATCTTATTGTTATAATATGAAAATATTTTTAAAAATTATACTATTTGAGATTTCAAATTTGTTGCATTTATTGTTGAAAATTTTAGCCTATAGTTTTTAAAATTGATATATAAGAATTAAAAATTTAGAAAAGTTCAATTTGAGAGCAAGAAAATTTAAAGGTCGGAAATAATACAATATGGATATTTAAAATTAAAAGTTTTTATTAATATCCGAAATTATTTTATATAGGAATTCAGACGCAAAAAATTTTAATAGAAATAATAATTATTATTTTTTTTAATAAGAAGAAAGTTCAAACGCGTTTTATAAAAGCGTACAGTCTCTCTCCTTCCTACGCGTTTATAAAACGCGCTCGAAGGCTTCGAACGCGTTTTATAAACGGGTAAGAGGAGAGAGCTTCAGTTACGCCTCAAAAGGCTGGTCAGACCTTCGTACTCATTTATAAAACGCGTTCGGAGCCTTCGAGCGCGTTTTATAAACGTGTTATTAGTTTTTCATATTTTTCATTCAAGCCGCAACATTTAACTTATTAAAAATAATATTTTGCAACAAGGTCCCTGCATGTTTCATATTTACAAAATTCTGAAAATTTTATTTCCAATTAAAGATGTATTAAATAGATATAACAAATATATCACACATATTTTATATGCATTTAATTGCACATTTTTTTTTGAACATGTGTATAATATCATTTTGTTTGAATAATTATTCGCCGACGACCCTGTATTTTTACTATTTAATTTTACAAACTTATCTTTTGCATTGTAGTCTCTCTTTTTTTTATTTTATGTTAGCCATATATAATCAAATAATATATAATATGGAAATAATTAAAATATAAATTTTTTAAAAAATTTTGAACATTAAAACTTTAAACAGGCTTAACTTTTGATAGGAAGGTCCGTTTAGGGCGATCGAGCACAATCCGGAAAGCTGGCGACTTTGAAAAAAACACTCTCTAGACCTCCAAAAAAGGCTCATTAAACGCCGTAAGGACTATTTTCGGAGCCAAAAAACGCTCTCTAGACCTCCAAAATCCACTTTGAAAGTTTGCAAACCTAAAAACCACTCTAAACTACTAAATTTTTTTTTAAAATAATAAATTAATCATTAAAAAGAGAAATGCAGTAAATCAAGTGACTTTCTTGATAGTTATTCAAAAAAAATGATATTAATGTCAAAATTAATATTCTAATGTCATTTTTAAATAAGATTAATATGAAATTAAATGTGATATTTTAAAAATTGTAAATTTAACCTTAAAAATAAATTTAACTTAAATTTTCACATTAATCTTCCTATTAATTTTGAAAAAAAATGGTAATAACTCCATTTCGAAAAATTTACGCCTTCCTACCCGTTTATAAAAAGCGTTCGAAGGCTCCGAACGCGTTTTATAAACCCGTACGAAAGTCTGACCACTCAAACTGAAGCGGTACAGTCTCTCTTCTTCTTACTCGTTTATAAAACGCGTTCGAAACCTTCGAGCGCGTTTTATAAACGCGTAGGAAGGAGAGAGACTGCACGCTTTTATAAAACGCGTTCGAACTTTCTTCTTATTAAAAAAAAATAATAGTAATTCTTTCTATTAAAATTTTTTGCGTTTGAATTCCTATATAAAATAATTTCGGTATTAATATGATATGATATGATATGATATGATAAAATTTTTATTTTACTTAATAATTTCAGTTTGTGACTATATAAATCAGAAGAGTTATGAAAATAATAGAATTTAAAATCAAAATAGTTCTTCTCGGCTCCGTTTGGATAGGTGTGGGAAGAAGGGAAGAAGGGAAGAAGTGGAAAGAAGTATTGGGAAGTGTGTAACTTTGTGAAGAGTTTGAATTGTTTATAATTTTTTTTCTTCTTCTTCCTTCTTCTTCTTCTTTCTTCCAATGATCCAAACGCACTCGAAGTCAAGAAAACATTTTGTTTGATTACTAGTCAAGAAATTATAAATCAATATATCTAAACATAACAGGTGATTTGATTGGGTGTGTTTATCAAGTGCACCGTTTTTATCTCATTGGTACAAACGCACTTGATTAAAAAGTTCTGAGTAACAAAGTTGTAATTTGGAGTTTAGCTAGTGAGTTTCGGAGAAACTTACTAGGAATACACAGTTGAGGAAAAAGACCACTGTAATTATTTACAAGCTCAGTTACAAATATTTACCTCCTATTACAAACTAGAATAACCTTTTGCTTTTTTTTTACCCACATGATCCTTTTTACCTTTTGCTGATTTTACAAGACAAGCCACTTGGCGTTATAGTGCAGTCCTGTGATTTCTGATGCATATCTAGTCACCTGATCTTCTCAACATCATCATAAAAAAGTTAGAATGGTCTCCTCTCTAATTGCAAGGAAATTACCTCATGATTCTTACATATTACACTTTTAAATATTAAATTTTCCTGCAAGATGTCTGACTGTATTAAATTTTAGTTACCTGATCTTAACGATCCAGATCTTTTATAGATATCATTCAATTATTTTTCTTACAACTGAAACCTCAAAAATTCAATGTGGCATCTCTCCTATTTAAAATTGATTATGTGCATTTAGGGGTGTCTAACGTGGTAAAATACCACGGAAACCAACCATGTCGTTACCGTGTCACATAAAAACGGTAAAAACCAACCATGCCACTTACCGTTCCATTTAATAAACGAAACAAATTCCTGTTTCATCAACCGTTCCACTTACCATTTTCTATTGAAATAACCAATTTCAGTATTTTATTTATTGATAACGGTATAAACAACCGTGCCATATACCGTTCCGTTAAAAACACGGTACAATTTTTTGTGCCATTTACCGTTCCATTTCAGTTAAACGAAACAGCATAACGATAAATGGTGTACCGTTGACACCCCTATGTGCATTTAATTCATACACTCCTTTTTTTTTTTTTTGATTGAAAATTCATACACTCGTGAGTATATCTAGGAAGCGTTGTGGTGGTTTTGGATGGTTGCCAAAGGTTTGGTCAAACTGAAATCCCATTGACATCAGTGAGGTCATGCCAAAATAATGGCGTCAAAGAAAGTTGAAGAACATAGAATTATATATCTTATCTATTAAAAAGTTGAAGAAATTTTGTTCTAGCATTCACAATATATTTACAACAACTTTACTAAATTTAAAATATATTTATAAATTTTTTGGTACAAAAAACAACGCTCTACATTATTTTAGTCTATTGAATAATTTGGCATTATCTGGGTTATCAAACTGATCATCACACAGTAGGATGTACCAAGAGAGGAGCAGAGAATCCAGAGAGGTAAGTATATAGTTGCCAATAAAGGGATAGCTTTAGCTAGATATTGAAGCCAATTGACTAAATTCCAGGAAAGAGCAGTAAGGACCGTGATGGAAAAAAGGCAGGATGAAAGTGACGACAGCAGCGCATCACGTGACCGACTCTCTCTCCGAATTCAGATCTGGTGCCGCGCGGCACATCGTGTAGCGCAGCATCGTAACCGTCTGATCAAGATCCAATGAACAAGGAAGCTCCGTGCATGTAACCTAGATTGATAGGCTCGTAAAAAATGAACCGTCCGATCAAGATCAGACGGCTCGTACGCGCGCTACACGATGTCCCGCGCTACACGGGATTCGGGTCATGGCAACAAAATTCTCGGGATGACTTAGATGCACCATTTTGGGATTGTCTATGAATGTCATATAGAAGTATATTAGCAAGTTCGTTACTAGAAAATTATCTAATGAGGGCTAAAATTTGTGGTTCGAATACAAATAGTAGAATGAAATATGGAAGTGGCCAGTGTCAAACATATAGGACACATAAAATTATTCAATATGATGAAATTTTAATTTTTAAGATTAGAATGACAGATCCAAATCTTTTAAATTGGTCTACGTTATAAAATTTCATGGAGACCAAATTTTATACTTTTTTCAAATATTTTTATTATTTTTTTAAATTTAATATGCTCAATATAAAAAGTTATGAACTCTCCAATTTTGAAAATTCGAAAAAATGTTAGAAAATTTGAAAAAAAAATATATAATTTAATTTTTAAGGATATTTTAATATATAGATCATATTGAGAGATTTAGATCGCCCGATTGAAATTTTAATGGTCGATGTTTGGATCGTGTTTGATATCCTATATGTTTTGATTCTAGCATTACTTATGAAATATTTATACTTTTATTGTAAAAAATTAAGCAACAAAAGAGATTCATCAATTTTGTAAATAACTATAATATATTTATAATAAATATATTACATATTATCAAAATAATTAACATCCCTGTTGGAAACAATTAGCATCTTGTTTGGAAAAAAATTTTCTATGAGAATTGAAAGCGATGGAAGGTTATCAAATTCGACAAAAGTCGAAGACGATGAAATTATTTTTTAAAATTCTTTCAAAACTTAAAAATATTGTTGAAATTTTAACATTTTTGCTTTACTTGCTAAGAAAAATGACGATCGTGTTTATGTTCAACTCAAATTCCCTCTTTTATTTTCTTTCCAGTAAGAGAAACTGATTCTTCTCATTTCGACTTCACTTAAATCAATTCTCATTGTTTTCATCTTTGTTCCGATCAAACTTAAGTAATTTGATTAAAGTTTGAAAATTACTAAATAATTTAAATATACATAAATATTATCAGAGATGTTATGTTTTTACTTTTTTTTTCCCCCATTTATTAAGTCATGTACGAGTTGTCCGCTAGTAC